>CALYLW010001855.1:12599-99173 GCA_944989445.1 Ampullaceana balthica
CCCCCACATAAGTGCTACACATTTATCTCCCAACATAAAGCTACACATTTATATCCCCCACATAAGTGCTACACATTTATCTCCCCCACATAAGTGCTACACATTTATCTCCCCCATATAAGTGCCACACATTTATCTCCCACACATAAGTGCTACACATTTATCTCCCACACATAAGTGCTACACATTTATCTCCCACACATAAGTGCTACACATTTATCTCCCACACATACGTTCTACACATTTATCTCCCCACATAAGTGCTGCACATTTATCTCCCACACATAAGTTAAACACATTTATCTCCCCACATAAGTGCTACACATTTATCTCCCCCGCATAAGTGCTACACTTTTATCTCCCACACATAAGTGCTACACATTTATGTCCCCCACATAAGTGCTACATATTTATCTCCCCACATAAGTGCTACACATTTATCTCCTCACATAAGTGCTACACATTTATCTCCCCCACATAAGTGTTACACATATATCTCCCTACATAAGTGTTACACATTTATCTCCCCCACATAAGTGCTACACAAAAATTAAAGTTTCAGGCATCAATATCGGTCCTTGAAGTAAAGAGGACAAACAAAATACACTAACAAATTGTGTAATTAAAACAATATATTAAAACCTTATTAATAGAACAGTACAAAAGTGAACTGTTCTGCCAATCCCTTTATCAGCATACATAAATAGATATAAGTATTTACATTTAATTTTCAAAAAATATTTACTACTAAGTTACTAAGGCATAAAATAATATATAATTCAGCAGAGATAAATACATTATATAGATATATGGGCACACGAACTTACCAAAGTACCGAATAGAAGAAGACGCATAAAGCATTACAAGTTACAAATAAAAGATCAATGCTTAAAACAAAAAATCTACAGTTAGGTAAAATTATAAACTCTATTAAATTCAAATGAAGCTGACGTACAAAATTATTTTATAAATCTTTAATTTTTTTTCTAAGCTGATAGTTGCACAAAAATGCAGAAGAAACCTATTTTATGCAATGCATTGATGGTACTTGCAATATGAATATTGTCGAATGTTTTATTTGTGTGTTACATTTTAGTTTATTTATACTAAATCTATTTGACTGTTTTACTTAGGAAAATCTTAAAGTAAACTTGATTGTACTGATGTTACAACGACCATTACATGTGTGATTTTTAACATGTATCGTAACATTTCAACTGTATCTGAAAAGTAAAAAGATAGTGTAATAGTTCCCGATAATGAACTATGCCATTTAACTCAAATGATTATAACATATCAAGACATCTTTATACTGGGTAGTGAAGTATGCCATTTAAATTAACTGATAAGCACAAAAAATTACGTTTTAATACGGCGTAGTGAACCATACCATTTTACAAAACAAATTACTATATATAATGACATCTTAATACCATGGCAGGTAGTGAATTTAGTCATTTATCTCAAACATTTAGCACATAGAATGACAATAATATTAGGTCAATAATAGTCGAGTGTTGTTTCGAGTGTAGGACATTCAAGTGTTGATTAGATTATAGGACAATCAAGTGTTAATTAGCGTGTACGACAGTCAAGTGTTTATTAGTGTGTAGGACAGTCAAGTGTTTATTAGTGTGTAGGACAGTCAAGTGTTTATTAGTGTGTAGGACAGTCAAGTGTTTATTAGTGTGTAGGACAGTCAAGTGTTTATTAGTGTGTAGGACAGTCAAGTGTTTATTAGTGTGTAGGACATTCAAGTGTTGATTAGATTATAGGACAATCAAGTGTTAATTAGCGTGTACGACAGTCAAGTGTTTATTAGTGTGTAGGACAGTCAAGTGTTTATTAGTGTGTAGGACAGTCAAGTGATTATTGGCGTGTAGGACAGTCAAGTAATGATAGTGTAGGACCATCGTGTGTTAATTAGAGTGTTGGGCAGTCAAGTCAAGTTTTAAAACCCAGTAAATTGAACAAAACAAGTAATAAAAACTCGATTGAGTATTTAAACGCAATTTCCAACATAGAATTTCCGACTATTTTATTCAAGGGTAATCATTCTAGATTACATTACAAGTCGATTAAAATAAGTAGTTCTAAAAGTAAACTTAATATGACGTCATATCCCCTCACGCTACATCACAACAAGAATGTGTCAATATTAATGCGCACCGCGCAATAATCTAAAATAAACATTCACAAAGCGGGAAAACCCCATTTACTATCATTCTAGATTTCATTAAAAGTCATTTCCAATCAATAATTTTGAAACTAAACAAAACAATTGCTATCTACAAATTGCTGCTAAAATTATGGAGTCGTGCGAAAAGAATTTTTTTAAAAATTCCTCCTCCAATATTGTTCTAAATATTATTAGCTGTCGTTTGGCGTTAGTTTGAACCCGATAGATTTTCTGGTTGGCAAGAAATGACAAAATACTCATATTTTTCGAGTTTTTTTATTTCCCGAGAAATCCAGTAAATCTTTTCGGAAATTCTTTTGGCCCGTGCACATCCTTAAGACCTCCTTAACATATTTGCAAAAGACCCGAACTCTCTTTCTGGTATGATGGGGGAGATGCTGTTGAAAGCTTGAGAAGACTGGCCAGACATTTCGAATCTATAAACGCAATTCCCAAGGGAAATTGCTTATTTTTAAAATGCTATCAAAGGCTTATCGGTGATAAGAGATCTATACTAATTCATTAAAATTGTGTTCCTCATTGAGGAACCGAAGCCAAGTGGCATGCACTTGAATAAACCAGATTAGCTTTGTCTGCATTAATAGTGCAAAAAGTATTAGGAATGCTGTAAATTGTTAGAAATGCATACGTATTAAATTAATTTTAAAAATGTACTAGTTTTCTTAATATAAATGTTGTACCTTTTATAAAAAAATCTATTTTATTTTCTAATTTTATATTATAACTTATTCTTCTAAATTACAATCAAATAAAACGTATAGCAACTTGAGTTATTAATGGAATCTCATAGAATTGTAAATTATATTTGAATAATTTCTTTTAATAAATAAGTTCATATTCTTAATATTCTAACATTAGTTTTCACAACAACAATAATTAATTAGATATTAAAATACGTCAATATTGGTGCTTTGTAGTGCGGTGCTTAGTAGAAATATAAATATAATTTTAATGCGCATTCAATGTTACTACACAAAATCCTTTAGATAGAGTTCTTTACAGACCCGAAATAATGCTTAGTTATAAATCTATAAAGTTAAAATTATATTATTATATTACATTTGTATTTCACGTTGTCTCACTAATTTCACTTGGTACTGCTCAACCTCATCATCAGCTAAGACTTCCAAAACTCAAATAACTCTTCTTTTTATGTATCATTATTTCTTGGTGCTTCACTTGTTCTACAATCTTCTGCCCACTGCTGCACTGTTATTTCCATCTAATGCGATTATCGTTCTCCCCTCCTAATGTCCAGTCCCATAATTCTCCCATTCTAATGTCCTGCCCCATAATTCTCCCCTCCTAATGTCATGTCCCATTATTCTCCCCTCCTAATGTTCTGTCCCATAATTCTCCCATCCTAATGTCCTGTCCCATAATTCTCCCCTCCTAATGCCCAGTCCCATAATTCTCCCCTCCTAATGTCCAGTCCCATAATTTTCTCAACCTAATATCCTGTCCCACAATTCTCCCCTCCTAATGTCATGTCCCATAATTCTCCCCTCCTAAGGTCCTGTCCAATAATTCTTCCATCCTAATATCCAGTCCCATAATTCTGCCATTCTAATGTCCTGTCTCATAATTCTCCCCTCCTAATGTCCTGTCCCATAATTCTCCCCTGCTAATGTCCTGTCCCTTAATTCTCCCCTCCTAATGTCCTGTCCCATAATTCTCCCCTTCTAATGTCCTGTCCCATAATTCTCCCCGTTTTGATTGTCCTACATAAATTGTAAAGCTAATATTGATTATTTCATCTATAAGAATGGCGTGGAGTCGGTCCTGACCTTGAGAATGTTCCCTTCAATGTTCCTGGCGTCTTTCATCTACAAAATATCATCTGGTTTCTCTACACGCCCACCCTGGGCCACTCACAATTATCCATCCTGAGGTACTACACAAAATATCTATATTCATTTTTATTTATATATGTGTGCATATAACTGTCATATGAAGTTGGTTTTTTCGAAATTGTACACAAATAATAGTTTTATAGAATAATTTTAAATTCGTCTATTATCTGTTACACTTTATCATCCCCTTCCAATCTTAGTGAACTTTTCTCAGTCTTCTCACCCACTCGTCTGCTTCACTCTTCTGCAGACACACGTATTCTCTCTGTTCCTTAGACACGCACAGAGCATATCTCGTTTTGTGCCGCAAAATAATGGATTTCATTCACTTTATGAGCATTTATCGTGTCTTTCTCAGCTGAAAAAGTTATTTGACAGAAGCCAAATTTCATGAAGAATTCCTGGAACTTGTGGATCATTCCAACACCCTGGCTTGCACTTACTTTAAAGTAGGTGATATGAACGTTCATTATGATCAACCTCAAAATATCTCGACAGAAAAAAATGGTGGCATTTTTGGATGTTACCAAAAAATTGATAAACCTACAAACAATCGAGGGCATATTATTGATTGGCTACAGCACAGACCTGACGATGGACATTTAAAATCCGCAACCACAACAGAAGAGCTGTCATCGGAGCAATTCTGTGTTATTTGTGAACTGAGGACGACAAAATTCCGGGACCGTTGCAATATGCGTGGCATGAATCGTGACACTTTACTGCAAGAACTAAGTGTGGCGTGACCCCTGTCCTCTGCCAAACTTTGGATAAGCTGAATAAGCAAACCATTTTCAAAAGCCCAACTTACTTGTCCTTGTACTTGTATGATAAAAACATAATGTTAAACTTCCTGAAATGTACACAAAGTATTTTATAATAGGGGTTTTAGGACGCCTACGTCGCCAACTTATTTTTGGGTCAAAAGCCCAAGTAATTTACCCTCGTATGATAATTACGAAATAGATTATGTGTCATTTTTATAAAACAGCAAAATAATTTTGTGTTTGATGTAGGAATTCTATTTTATTGAAGTGGCACGTCACTTGACTTCGATCCCTACAATTAGGGATACAATGAGAATAAATTGCTAACATTCTCCTACTCCATGTATACACTGAGGCTATTGAGAACATGCTCGTGACCCCTAGTTCAGGCTATTGAGAACATGCTCGTGACCCCTAGTTCAGGCTATTGAGAACATGCTCGTGACCCCTAGTTCAGGCTATTGAGAACATGCTCGTGACCCCTAGTTCAGGCTATTGAGAACATGCTCGTGACCCCTAGTTCAGGCTATTGAGAACATGCTCGTGACCCCTAGTTCAGGCTATTGAGAACATGCTCGTGACCCCTAGTTCAGGCTATTGAGAACATGCTCGTGACCCCTAGTTCAGGCTATTGAGAACATGCTCGTGACACCTAGTTCAGGCTATTGAGAACATGCTCGTGACACCTAGTTCAGGCTATTGAGAACATGCTCGTGACACCTAGTTCAGGCTATTGAGAACATGCTCGTGACACCTAGTTCAGGCTATTGAGAACATGCTCGTGACACCTAGTTCAGGCTATTGAGAACATGCTCGTGACCCCTAGTTCAGGCTATTGAGAACATGCTCGTGACCCCTAGTTCAGGCTATTGAGAACATGCTCGTGACCCCTAGTTCAGGCTATTGAGAACATGCTCGTGACCCCTAGTTCAGGCTATTGAGAACATGCTCGTGACCCCTAGTTTCAGGCTATTGAGAACATGCTCGTGACCCCTAGTTCAGGCTATTTATAGATATTAGGTAGTTCATAAAGCGAGTCCATTCAGTGTGCATATTGACCTTGTCTTTGCTTATCTAACTATATAATTTCTGTTAATTTTACTATGTTCAAGTTTCATGAACTTTTTTATGACGAGATATGATTTGTGACGGCAATATTACTATGATCTTATATGATTTGCAACTTCACTCATTCAGATGTTTTACATTTTTTGCATAATAGTTTAATTGACTTTATTATATATATATAAATTGTACTGAAATATATAAACTATACTATTATTAATATTACATTTATTTTGTATATTTTTATTCGTATATATCTGTATGTACAGAGAGAGAGAGAGAGAGGGGGATAGAGAGAAGGGTAGAGAGAAAGAGAGAGAGAGAGAGAGAGAGAGAGAGAGAGAGAGAGAGAGAGAGAGATCATTTTAGGTTTATTTTTGTAATTACTTTTTATTGGTGGTCACCTATTTTTTTTTAAATTTAAAAAATATTAAATTATTATTTTTTTTATTTTCCTGTTCTTTAAAATAAAACACGAAATTATACGATTTAATTTATTGTATTAATTATTTTAAAAATTCAATAATGGAAAGTCTCTCGTTTTGATGCTCCCTCCCTGTAGTAGGTATCAATATTTTGTGTTATAATAATGTTATAAATTCAGTTTTTAAATTAAACCCAACCCATCGGAAAATATATTCCCATGATATTTTTAATTATATAATCTTATACCATTTTACATAAAGTATAATGTACATAACATTACATTAATATGACAAGTTATTTTTTAATATATATACGTGTGGGGTGCTAGCAATAATAGCCCAATATGAATTATTAATAGTAATAAAATATTTGTATTGAAATGATTGGGTTTTATTATTAATTTTTGTTGTTGTTGTTTTTTGTTGACAAACTTTCATACAGCAAGTTTTTTTTTAATTTTAAGATATTGAGAATTCGTTCCTTTACTTTGATTTCACTGTAACAGCTAACAATTTATCTTAGCTGTGCTAAAGTCAGCTGAGTGAGTGAGGAAGAGCTGAAAGCAATAGATCATCATTTTTTTAAAATTAACAATTTTGTTTTCTACTTACAGTCATTATTTTTTTTAATCTGTTTGTAAGATGAAAGTCCAACTCTGTGTTAAAATCACGAGTTAAACTCCACATCTAACAGCTGATGTAAATCGTTCACAAAAATAAATCAATCATTTAAAATATCTACAAAATTGACAATTCATAATTCAAAAGTAATTAACTAAATATAAGGCTGTTAGTTTTTGGATACGGAAGTATGTGGACAAAAATATTTAAAAAATGATACAAATGAAATAAATGGAGAAAAAAAAAGTTAAAATAATAACCTTAATGGCCCTTGTATATAATCGGTGAAAGATGTAAATTCCATTACCAATATAGACTTATAAAAGGGTAATGATGTATACGCGTGTTTTTATTTTTTGAAGATCGTGTAAAATTAAATGGGAATAAATAAATAAACCTTTTAAAAAATGATTTTTCATAACATTATTCTGTAGTGCTAAACCAAATAACTAGACCCAATCTTCCCGTAATAATTAATCGGTCTTTACGTAATTTTCAAATCAATCTATCTACATACCGTTTTATTTACTAATAATTAGATCAGAAATAGGTATGTAGTTAATTAAGCAACACACAAAATGTAAATTAAGGGAATATTATTTCTACTCTCATGTTCCTTTTGTATGAACTATATAAAATCTTAAAATAACATGAACTAGGGAAATCACATTGTTTTAATCGGAATCGGCATAAACCGGTTAGGAGATATCTTGCAATTTATAGATATGATATCTCTAAACTAGGGTTTTTTTGGTAAAAAGCCCAAGTAACTTACTCTTGTTTGATAAATACGAAATTTTAAAACTTCCTGAAATGTACACAAAGTAATTTATAATTATAAATCATCAAATCCTCTTTTTACTTCGCTCTTTTTTCCAAAATTAAATAGAAGCTAAAACTATGATGTCTAATAATATTTTTTTAGGATCTTTTAGAATTTACACACTTCCTGATGCGCGCCTTGTATATAACTTAATATGTAATATAAGCTCATAAATGACGTCATAGCGCTACGGATCCTTCCTTCCAACCTTTGACTTGGACTATTATATTGTTTATATAACATGGATCGAAGTCAAGTGGCGTGCCACTTGGATATATTATCGATATCTGAAAATGTGTCCGTTCACGTATGAAACAATTAGACATGCACATAAATAACAGTTAACTTAATTTTATAGTTTTTATATCTTTTTATAAAAAAAACTCATTTTTAATCTATATTTTACTACAGCACTGGTGTAAAGTAATAATAAGAGCTATTGAGTCTTACAGCACTGTTGTAAAGTAATAATAAGAGCTATTGAGTCTTACAGCACTGTTGTAAAGTAATAATAAGAGCTATTGAGTCTGACAGCACTGGTGTAAAGTATTAATAAGAGCTATTGAGTCTGACAGCACTGGTGTAAAGTATTAATAAGAGCTATTGAGTCTTACAGCACTGTTGTAAAGTATTAATAAGAGCTATTGAGTCTGACAGCACTGGTGTAAAGTATTAATAAGAACTATTGAGTCCGACAGCACTGGTGTAAAGTATTAATAAGAGCTATTGAGTCTGACAGCACTGGTGTAAAGTAGTAATAAGAGCTATTGAGTCTGACAGCACTGGTGTAAAGTATTAATAAGAGCTATTGAGTCTGACAGCACTGGTGTAAAGTATTAATAAGAGCTATTGAGTCTTACAACACTGTTGTAAAGTATTAATAAGAGCTATTGAGTCTGACAGCACTGGTGCAAAGTATTAATAAGAGCTATTGAGTCTGACAGCACTGGTGCAAAGTATTAATAAGAGCTATTGAGTCTGACATCACTGGTATAAAGTATTAATACGAGCTATTGAGTCTCACAGCACTGGTGTAAAGTATTAATAAGAGCTATTGAGTCTGACAGCACTGGTGTAAATTATTAATAAGAGCTATTGAGTCTGACGTCACTGGTGTAAAGTATTAATAAGAGCTATTGAGTCTGACGTCACTGGTGTAAAGTATTAATAAGAGCTATTGAGTCTGAAAGCACTTTGTGTAAAGTATTAATAAGAGCTATTGAGTCTGACAGCACTGGTGTAAAGTATTAATAAGAGCTATTGAGTCTGACGTCACTGGTGTAAAGTATTAATAAGAGCTATTGAGTCTGACAGTCACTGGTGTAAAGTATTAATAAGAGCTATTGAGTCTGACAGCACTGGTGTAAAGTATTAATAAGAGCTATTGAGTCTGACAGCCCTGGTGTAAAGTATTAATAGAGCTATTGAGTCTGACAGCACTGGTGTAAAGTATTAATAAGAGCTATTGAGTTTGTCATGAATGTTAGGGAAACAAGAAAATAGAAAAGAGTATCGTTTGTGGAGCTGATGCTGTTTATTATCTAATTGAAGGCTGTATACTCATTGGATACACTTTAAATGTTATATATATATATATTATATATATATATATATAGTATATATACATATTACATATATATATATATTACGTTTTTGTTTTGAATAATCTATAAAGGTGAGAATTGTGTATATATTTCGTGGTCTTCACATTTAGTTGACGTTGTTTATGAGTCATGGGTAAAGATAACGCTTTCAAGGTCATAAAACGACTTGCGATTGCAACGTCAACATGGATCTTTTACAGTCGGTGTTCCCAACCCCGTGCCCACGGGCACCATGGAGACTGCGGAACGATTCGTATGTGCCCGCCACTATTCGGCAGAGATATAATTTTTTCATAAATATTGATTAAAAATTTGAATTATTTTTATTTATTTGTTAGAGTTATAATTTTTTGAGTGCCTAGGTTTATTAAATACGTTCGTATGTTTGCGACATTGTATGTATGAGTGGTTCTTTTGCTGACAGTACTTGTCGCAACTTGTCTAGCGGCGAGCCAGACTGCACTCTTCACGCTAGCCTGGAACGGGGAGTGCTATTTGCACATCAGTCCTTGTACACGCAGAAAACCCGAAGTGAACGAACGCCACGAACTGAGCCGATGAACGCCTAAGGCGCCAAAATACATGGCACATGACTCTTATTGCTTCGGCGATCATTGGCTCACTTCGTGTTTTCGGCGTGTACAAGGAGTAGTGTGTCAATGATATGCATTGCCAAAGATCACATTGACACATTGATGTTATATTTTTTTATAAAATGTCTTCTTTGTATTTGTGTTTTTGTTTACTTTATTTATGTTTTGTAAATACATTTCTCTGTGTGTGCAATTTGAATAATAATTTTATTATTTTGAAAGTTTTCTGTTATTATTATCTAATTAATAAAATATGAATATAAGAAAATAAATTATGTAAAAATGTGAAGTTATTGAAGGAGTTTGTCGATGACAAATAGGTGGTGCCGCCACCCTACCAATATTTTAGAATGTGCTCTAGAGTACAAAAAGGTAGGGAACCCCTGTTTTACAGCAACCAAAATAATCAGTTTACTAGTCTTATGCCATTAATAAACAGCATGAGAAGAAGAAAAATATATCGACAAGGAGTTACTTTTATTTGTTTTCAAATTAGAAAAATGTATAACTTATAAACAGGGTGTGAGTTAGCCTGACAGGACGTAACAAAACAGCGGACATGTAGGGAGATAGCCACCCTCAGTGTAATAATAAAAGAATTTAACGAAAGAATAAAAAAAACTTAGATGTGGTGATTGTATGGTATGGTATGGCATCTGTCCGTCTACGAAAGACGATAGATTTATCTTTATTATTTGCAGCTCTTGGTGTTGCTGATGAGACCAATCCTTGAGTGGCAGTCTTTTCTGCATGACACACACACGAAAGCAGTGGGGCAGTGTTGCCTGGCCTTTCTCCTCGCCCTTTTCCCGACTGCTTCTGCCCTAGTTTGCTCCTCTGCTCTTAGTGATCCTTCTTTCACTATAGCCCGCCACGTGGACCTATCCTCTGCCAGGTTTTCCCAGTTTTGTATATCAATGTTGGCTACTTTCATGTCTCTCTTGCATATGTCCACGTATCTGAGACATGGCCGACCAACCGACCTTTTCCCTGTCGCCAGCTCGCTGTAAAGCACATCCTTGGGTATGCGACCACTTTCCATCCTCTTGACGTGTCCAAGCCAACGGAGGCGTCTTTGGCTTAATATTGCTGCAATACTACTCATGCTTGCTTGAGCCAGGACCTCTGTGTTGGGGACTTTCTCTTGCCATTTGATGTCTAGGATGCGGCGCAGGCATCTGAGGTGGAAGCTATTGAGCCTTCTTTCATGCCTGGTATAGGTGGTCCATGACTCGCATCCATAGAGGAGTGTGCTCAGTACGCATGCCTGGTATACCTGCAGCTTAGTCCTTGCTGTGAGTTTGGCATTGGACCAGACTCTTTTGAACAGTCTAGCCATAACAGTTGCTGCCTTCCCTATCCTACTACTTATCTCATCTTCCAGTGAGAGGGTGCTCGAGATGTTTGATCCCAGATAAGTAAAACTGTCAACAGCATCCAGGTTGCAGTCGTCAATGGTAATAGTCGGGAGAGAGGCAGCATACTGTGCCATAATGTTGGTTTTCTTTATACTTATGGTCAGGCCAAACTCTTTGCAGGCAGCGGAGAAGTTGGATACCAGGTTCTGCATGCCGTCTGCTGTGTGGGATATTAAGGCGGCATCGTCTGCAAATAAGAGCTCACGCAGCCAAATCTTCTTTATTTTGGTCTTGGCTTTAAGTCGGGCAATATTCAATAATCTCCCGTCAGCTCTGGTGTGTATGTATATCCCCTCGCTGTTGTTCTTGAAGGCATACTGGAGTAAGATGGAAAAGAATATTGCGAATAGAGTAGGTGACAACACGCAGCCTTGCTTTACTCCACTACTTACTGGGAAAGCCTCTGAGGTGGCACCGTTATAGCACACTGTGCCCTGCATGTTTTCGTGGAGTTGCTTGATGATGTTAAGCAGATGTGTAGGGCAGCCTATTTTTACTAAGATCTGGAAAAGGCCGCTTCTGCTGACAAGATCAAAAGCTTTAGTTAGGTCGACGAACGCGATGTATAGAGGCATATGTTGCTCCCTGCATTTTCCTGCAGCTGGTGCAGAGAGAAGATCATGTCTATGGTTGATCTTCCGGCTCGAAAACCGCACTGCGTTTCTGGGTGTACACGCGATGCTAGGGTCTGCAGGCGTGTCAATGCAACTCGGGCGAAGGCCTTTCCAACTATACTGAGGAGAGAGATTCCACGATAGTTGTTGCAGTCACTCTTGTCTCCTTTATTTTTTATCAGTGTAACGATGTTGGCATCTTTTAACTCCTGTGGTATCTACCCCTGTTCCCAGCACAGAGTGATGAGGTCATGAAAAGGCTGTAAAAATATTTCTTTTCCACATTTGAGAACTTTTGGTGGGATTCCATCATTACCAGGGGCTTTCCCGCAGGCTAGGCAATCTATGGCTCTACTTAGCTCGACCATTGTGGGTAGGCTATCGAGCTCTTCCATGACCGGCAGGTCTGGGATATCGTCCAGGGCAGCAGTTGAGACATGGTTTATAGTTGCGAACAATTCAAGGTAGTGCTCGATCCACCGTTTAAGTTGCTTGTCCCGATCAGTGATAATTTCCCCTGCTTTTGACATTAAGGGTGCTGTCTTGGAGGTCAGAGGGCCTGTTGCTTGTTTTATATTCTCGTACATAGCCTTTGTAACGCCTCTATCAGCAGCTGACTGTATGCTGGAACTTAGATTGAGCCAATACGTGTTAGCGTAGTGGCGAGCTGCCTGCTGGGCATTTTTCTTGGCGATGTGGTGATTAGTTACTTAGCAATTAGTCTAGTAGAGAAAAGCCTGTTTGCAGTCTCACCCCCATTAATTTCTTACGAGAATAATGCCCGTGCGATGCTACGGGTAGGCACAATGAAAATAACTTTATTTTGATTTGAGTTTCACATTCCCATTAATAATGAGTGTAAACGTATCAGGAAATTAGGGTAATGATAAATCAAACCCCTTTTTTATAAAAATCACGATATGTGTGTCTAGAAAATATAAAGTATGATGAATTTAAATATTTCCCATCAATTTTGGTATTTCTGCTTTAATAACGCACGCTTTTCTCGATATACTTTACCAGAATAGCAAAGGTCCTTAACAGTTCACAAAAATCTAATGGGCAAGGCTAAATTTCTTTTTCCATGAATCAAAAAATTAAAACATTATCTTTGATTCCTTTGGTTCTAGGGAAAAGCTCTTAAAATGACCCCCTCCATTTTATAAGCTAAGTATGAAATTAGTTCAAGACGATTTGGATATTTTTTTAGCATAGTAACAAAGCAATAAATTGGCAGATACTTGTTTCACTTAAATAACGGATTATTTTTCTTTGTATTTATATTCAAGCCTTTTTCATTGTAGCTTTTTAAGCTTATAAAATGACATATAAATTAGGGCTTAATATATAACATATATTATGTAGGCATTTGATTTTAAAACAGAATAGTTTTTAAAAAAACAGTCTGTATACAAAAGTTTATCATCGTTGTATAATATTGTTCAAATAAAATCAAGTTGTTATGTCACAATATCAGTTGCTGTTAGTGTATTTTTTGCCAGAACAGGGGTAGGCACAATTAAAAATTAACTTTATTTTGTTTTGGGTCTCAAATTTCCCTTAAAAGTGAATGTAAATACATCATGAAATTAGGGTAGTGATAAATCAAACCACGTCTTATAAAATTCCCGATATGTGTGTCGAGAAAATAGAAAGTATGATGAATTTAAATATTAACCATCAATTTTGGTATGTCTGCTAATAACGCATGCTTTTTCTCTATATAATATACTCCTACAGAATATGAAAGGTACTTAAGAGTTATAAAAATCTAATCGGCAAATCTCAATTTATTTTCACATGAATAAAAAAAAATTAAAAATATATTTCCATATGATTCCTTTGGTTCTAGGAAAATGCTCTGAAAAACACCAACTCCATTGTATAGTTTAAGCATGAATTTAGTTTAAGACGAATACATTGTAACCTGAGCTAGATAATATTTATTTGAATATGTATGCTTAGTGGAGGAAGGAAATATGGTTTACGGGTGTATGTTTCTTATTTTCTTTTCACACGAATATTAACATAAAAACAATGTTTTTTTTTAAATTCCTAGAGATTGATTTTCTAATAAATTGCGTCATTTTGAAAGGACTTTCCACTCGTTTCTTCTAGTATTAACAAAGCAATAAGTTGGCAGATACTTGTTCCACTAAAATAAAGGATTACTTTTCGTTGTATTTGTATTTAAGCCTTTTTTCGTTGTAGCATTTTTTAGCTTATAAAATGACATATTTGGTAATGGTCTTAATATATAACATATATTTGTAGGCATTTGATATTAAATCAGAATAATTTAAAAAGAATTTTTTCAAGAAAGTGTATACAGCTTAATAGAAAACTGCCATTTAGTAAACAACATGATCTGTCTTTGAAATCAGTCTTTATACAAAAATGTATCCTCGTTGCATAATATTGCTCAAATAAAATCAAGCTGTTATGTCTAAATATCAGTTGCTGTTAGTGTATTTTTTCGCTTGAGCACGCACTTTCTGAAGCTAGAACCTATACATGAGTCGTAATACCCGCGATATGTCTTTACACTAAATATATGTATACCTTAAAGAACCGTACAGTTTATACCTGAAGTGTGTGCCACGCAACTCATTGTTCTAGAAATGTAACTATTTTTTTAAATGAATGTTTTAGTTTTGTAAGCTCTTAAATACCTTTCTTAGCAATGATTTTTTATGGGAAAAGCATATTATTTATGTGAATTTTGATGCTTAAGTAAGGTGTGCATGGGTTTTATTTGTTTTAAAGAAACATTTTGAATCGCAAGGTCTGGGCTTAAAATTTACCCTGCTAATTTAGTTTAATCTATGCAAAAAGTATTTAAAAAGTTGCTAAGCTATAGTGTTTATGTCATCCAGGGTTGGGCGATATTATTGACTCTTACCCCACCAATAAATGGTACATTTCAAAAGGTCATAAAGTTGTACTCAATATAAAAATAGCTGTTCCACTTATTAACCACACTCATTGGTCCGTGCATAATATATATATGCCATATATATATAATCCATTTTCGTCTATAACAGTACCGATTTTTTTTCCATTCCTTCTATTTCCTTGGGGCAGTTTATGGAGCAATCGTTCCAGAAAAAAATATCGTGTAAACTATTTAAGCACCGAAGGAAAATAAATATCCCACCTAAGAATCATTGATAAATATATCTTACCTAGCATGTTTGACTTAATTTATGCAAAAAGAATATTACCAGTGGCTAAGCTATAGTGTTTGGTATCTGGTTTCACTCATGTGCTTTCTTTCTCTAATGCATTGAATACATTGTTAGTATTTGATTAGTATTTGATTATTTAGAACTAACTTGTAAAATGTCAAATACATTAAGTATTTAAATTAAACATATAAAAGATATAAAGAAAAGTGGTAAAATGATACTGTGTATTTGATAATAAAGAAAAAAATAGAAAATAATAGTATATAAATATTGTTAAAATGTTGCGCTAAAATAACAATGACTATGGTTTGTAAACAAAAATGTTAGATAGATTAACGTTGAACATAAATGTAGACATCTGGAGAAAGACCAAAGGAAATAAATTTTTTGAACGGCTGAATAAAATACATCTCGAAAATACATAAAGGAAAAAGTGTAAAGATGTAATTTGCAAACAAATATTAATTCTGTAATTTTTTACAAAAAAATTATACGTATTCTTGTTAGAGGCGCAACATTATAAGACATAAAAATAAACAGTTTCATCACATTTAAGTCACAACATAAACACACACACACTCACTTTATTCACACATTTATACACACAAACATAAACACACAAACAGATAGTACCATTAAAAAAATCACATTTCATTGAAATAACCGCGGCTCTTTTTACTTTGTTTCCATTTTACAAATTATTATGAGCTCGAACTATTACGTCAAGTCACAATATTTTATGGCGAGAAACGCCGTCTTGTTAATCTCGACACCAAAACTTTTATTATTTTACGTCTTCAATAATTTATTTTATTTTCGGGAGTTACCCCGCATAGCGAGCACACACACGGCTTCGGACGCGCTTAGGCGCAATATATATAGGGATTTGTTTTCAAAACAATTTTACACCATTTTTATTAATAAACAATACACAAAAATAAAGATTAAGAGATAAATAACTATAGAACTAAACGACTATACTTTGTTTCAAATGAATTATTTGTTAAAAAACAACTAAAGGGAGTGAAATACAGTATTCTCATTGATTGTTAAAACGTCATTGTATTCTACTCCTTATTGCCGTTATTATTGTATAAATGACTTGGCCGATTATTTTCTCTTTAATATCTGTTGACATTCTAAATTCCTGGAAATTTTATAAGTTTCTAAACTTCTTTTATTACTTGATTTCTTGACGTCTTCTTTTTGACATGGTTGTGGATTAGTTGTGTCTTTATTCAGACTTGCTCGCAGCTCTACATACACGTCATTAGCCATCGAGACAATTTCTATGTTGTCCTCGGCAGGTCTCCCCAGCATCTTCACCCTCCTGATGCAGTCCCAGCTTCGCTGGGCAGGACACGTGGTCCGAATGCCAGACGAGAGACTGCCAAAGAGACTCTTCTATGGCGCGCTCCAGCATGGCCAGCGGTCCCACGGTGGGCAAAAGAAACACTTCAAAGACACACTGAAAGCCTCACTGAAAGCGTTTGCCATAAACGTGGGAACATGCTGCAATGGACCGATCCACCTGGCGTTCTCCCATCCACGAAGGTGCCAAGTCATGCGAGGCAAACCCGATCATTTCCGCAGAAAAGAAGAGGCAAGTCCGAAAATCCCGTTCTGTCAACCCTCCTGAAGATGTCCCACTCGTCCCTTGTACCTTCTGTTCCCGAACCTTCCGTGCAAGGATCGGCCTCATCAGCTATCTGAGGACGCACAAACAGAGCCAGTCCCAGCAACCCTCGGATGACTAGAGGGGTCTTCGACGAATCGACGGACGAACAACATGTCCTCGATTTATTGTGGCGTCATTGTTCAGACTTGCTCACAGCTCTACATACAGGTCATTAGCCATGAGAGACCATTTCTATGATGTCCTGGGCTTAGCTGGAAAAGGGGAGTGTCGCAAGTATTTTGATTTACAGCATCTATTTTCTAGTAGGTGTGGTCAAGATATTGTCATTGTTAAATATTTAGTTTTTGGAGTGACTTAGGTCAGTAAAAATCTTGGAGTTTTATTAATTCCATAGCTGTTTAAAATTTATAAAAACTATTTAACACCAGCAACCACAAAAATGCTAGAGAGTAGATTTAATAAAGTAGAGGCGCATGCGTGTTATATACGCTTACATTCGTAAGTATGTGTAACAATCTACCCCCGTCTCCTCATTCACAATAACGTGTTATTAAATGATAGGATCGTGGTTACATCAACAAACGTAAGATATTAAAAATATATTGATGACAAAATCACGTTAACATTTTATTTATTCATTATTTTTCTCTTTGTATTATTTGACTAATTTCGAAAAAAAATTATATAATTTCGTTCTAAATATAAAGGTACGCTTTTTTAAAAATGAAATAAAGCATAATTAAGTACTGTTATACAATAGCCCAAGTTCTAGGTGTGGTTAGAGTTGGTAAACTATATAACTATATATACAAACGTATTTGGATTTCGGCAGTCGTTTTAGCTTTTGAAGCCTTTTCAAATTTATCTGAATTTGTGTATGTGTGTCTATTTATAATCAATAGAGGTTGTCCATGAAATAAGCAGTAATCGATAAATGACAGCTTTGCATTATTGCAGTATTATTATCCAAACATACATAAACTATACAAATAATCTATCAACTATTTGGATGAAAAAAAACACCATCTTTGGCATATCTGGTGTGCATTGACATTATATCTCCCATCAGCGCTGCACCACAAAGCACCAGTTCTTTTTATTTAGTATCGCGTCTTTCTTGACAAAACTTTTGTGCCAAGATGAGTTGTTAAATAATTTTATTCAACTTCTTTTAAAATGTAATTTACAATTATATGAGACAAAGAATTATATATTTGTGTCACTTCAAACTTTAATTAATGTACAATAGACAAATGTTTACAAATATTTATTTGGTTTGACACATAGATTTTAAAATGTTATATGTTTGAAATTAAGGAAACTATCAAATACGTACGATAAGTACTGTTTATACAAATCGTCTAATTGTTTCACAGCAATCAAAGTTTCTTCAATTGTGTCGAAAACATATTTTATCCAAGTGGCACGCCACTTGACTTCGATCCCTATATTTAGGGAGACAATGTCAATAATTGCAATACTTCCCCTACCAAGTGGTTAACACTGAATCCAATAACCACAAAATCACGTCTTTATTTCATGCTATATTTCTGATGTTTATTATAAGATTAATAACTTGAATTTAGAAAAAAAATGACAACACAATTACATACTGCTAATTTTAAGATATGTAAGACTAGAAACATTTTCGGAAAATATTACTTTTTATAACAAATTTTTTATGTGTTAATAACAAGGAGCTTGGAGGAGACTGTAGACATTTATAACTATTGTGTTAACAACATGGAGAATTGGAGATGTAAACATAAAATCTTACATAGTAAGAGATATTGTTATTAAATGTATTCATTTTTTTGTTTATCTAAAATAATTACAGTATTATTTTTCTATTTAATTATAATGCATTGTGGGCTTACGGCTCAATCGCATATACCTAGAGAGGAACTGCAAATAGGACACTTGTTAAATAAGGAATTGTTTGATAGCAGTTAGAATAACGTGTATTAAAGAATAAATAGGACAATTAATATGAGCTCACAAAAAAACGATTTCATAGGATGGGATAACTAAGATGAACTCTGTAAGTTTTAGAGGTGACACGCATGCGATTTATATTGTATAAACATATATAGGCTAGACCTAATATACAGAATATAATATGATCTAATATAAGATACTAGCAGACCCGTCGTGCGTTGCAACGATCTCAGTAAAAATGAACAAATTTAAAGAAACCAATGAGTGTTATGTTTAAAAACAATTATGCAGAAACCTTCGTGGAAGAGTGGAAAAAATTCTAAGTTTCATAGCAAACGGATAAATAAATAAATAATTAAATAGCGTACAAAAGAAGGAATGATATTAAGGGCCCCGGCCCCAAAAAGAGTGATAATATACTTTTTTATTGCCATTGTACTCAAGCTATATTCCTCAATATCGTGTAAAATTGAATAGGGAATACAATGATTAAAGTTCAATAAAAAGACATTTGGGGCCCCCAGCTCCGAGGGAATGGGCATTAGGAGTTCAGTGCACTATAGTAATATAGGCTCTTAAGATTTTATATTCTAAGTTTGGTCAAAATCCAGTTATTTTCTCATTATCTAACGCTTAAACTACTTTTATATAGCTAATATAGGGGGAAATGACATTAAGGGGCCCTCGGCCCATTCAGTGCAAGAGGTCAATTTCAAAAACCTGTTCATTTTAATTCAGGTTTATTGTGAATATATTTCTCGAGATCTTTAAAAAGTAAATTGGAAAAATATCTTAAACATATACACACAAAAAAAGACATTAGAAGTTCAGTGCCCCATAGTATTTTAATATGGGCTACCAAGTTTTTGTATGCAAAGTTTGGTGAAGATCTATTCATTTACTCAGTACCTAACGCATAAACTAAATTTTATATAGCTCATTTAAGCAAAAAACGACATTAAGGGCCCCAGGGCCCATTATGTGCAAGACATAAAGTTCAAAACACCTGTTCGATTCAATATGGATAATAGTAGATACATTTATCATTATTTTTCAAGATCGGTAGTAAATAAATGGGTAATACTTTCTTAAAAGTTGAAGAAAAATGTCATTTTTTGCCCCCAGCCTCAAAGGAGTGGCCATTAGGATTTAAGTGCTCTATAGTATTTTAAATATTGGCTGTCAAGTTTTTATATACAAAGTTTAGTTAAGATCCATTAATTAACACAGACGCTAACGCTGAAACTAATTTTTATATTGCTCATTAAAGCAAAACATGACATTATGGGCCCCCGGCGCCCCATGAGTGTTCTTATTATCTAACGCTTAAACTACTTTTTATATAGCTAATATAGGGGTAAAATGACATTAGGAGGCCCCCTGCCCATTCGGTGCAAGAGTTCAACTTAAAAATCCTGTTCATTTTAATTCAGTTTTATTGTGGATATATTTCTCAAGATCTTTAAAAATTGAATAGGAATAATATCTTAAATATATACGAAAAAAGACATTTGGGGCCCCCGGCCCGAAGATATTGACATCAGAAGTTCAGTGCCCTATAGCATTTTGAATATGGGCTACCAAGGTTTTGTATACAAAGTTTGGTGAAGATCTATTCATTTACTAAGTAGCTAACGCAAAAACTAATATTTATATAGCTCATATTAGCAAAAAGCTAAATTAAGGGCCCCGGGGCCCATTTAAGGCAAGGTATGAAGTTCAGCAACCTGTTCATTTCAATATGGATAATATTGGATACATTTACCATTACTTGTCAAGTTTTTTAATAATTAAATTGAGGAATAAAATCTTAAAAGTTTAAGTAAAAAGGTATTTTAAGACCCCAGCCCCGAAGGGGTGGCCATTATGAGTCAATTGCCCTATAGTATTATAATATGAGCTACCAAGTTTTTGTATACAAAGTTTGGTTAAGATCTATTCATTTTTAATCAGTAGATAACGCTTAAACTAATTTGTATATAGCTCGTATAAGCAAAATATGACATTATGGGCCCCCGGTGCCCCATGAGTGTTAAAGTTTGAAAAAACGTAGCCAGTTATCATCCCGGGAGCATACTCAACAGTCTCAAAAAGTTTCATGACGATCGGGTGAATGGTTTAGTCAGCTATAAAGGACATGCACACACACACAAACCGACATACTTTGATTTTTATATATATAGATATATATATATATAACCAAAAATACATTAAGGGCCCCGGGGCCCATTCTGTGCAAGATATAAAGTTCAAAACCCCTGTTCATTTCAATTTGTATAATAATTGAAACATGTGTAATTATTTGTCAAGATTGTTAATGACTGAATGGTGAATAAAATCTTAAACGTTTAAGAAATGTGAATTTTTGGGCCCCCAGCCTCAAAGGAATGACTTTAGTGCCCTATAGTATTTTAATATTGGCTATCAAATTGTCATATACAAAGTTTGGATAAGATCCAACAAAATTTGACAGTAGCTAGCGCTTAAAATAATTTTTATATAGCTCATGTAAACAACAAATGACATTATGGGCCCCCGGTGCTCCAAGAGTGTTAAATTTAGAAAAAAATTGCCAGTTACCATCCCAGGTTGGTACTCAACAGTCTCCAAAAATTTCACGAACATCTGATTAATAGCTATAAAGGACATGCACACACACACATACATACTTTGATTTACATATACTAGATATAAGAAAAAAAAGACATTAAGGGCCCCTGGGCCCATTTGGTGATCGATGTAAATTTTAAAAAACTTTTCATTTAATTAAGTTTCCTCATAGATATATTCCTCAAGATCGTGAAAAATTGAATGGGGGAAAATACATTAAACTTATACGAAGAAAAGACATTGGGGGCCCCCGCCCCGAAGGAATGGACATTTGAAGTTATTTGCCATATAGTATTTTAATATGGGCTACCAAGTTTTTGTATTCAAATTTTGGTTTAGATCCATTTATTTAGTCAGTTGCTAACGCATAAACTAATTTTTATATATCTTATATAAGCAAATAAAAACAACATTAAGGGCCCCGGAGCCCATTCAGTGCAAGATATAAAGTTCAAAACCCCTATTCATTTCAATTTGTATAATAATGGTTACATGTGTCATTATTTTGTCAAGATTATTAATGACTGAATGGTGAATACAATCTTAAACGTTTAAGAAATGTGAATTTTTGGGCCACCAGCCCCAAAATAATGACTATTTGCAGTTCAGTTCCCTATAGTATTTTAATATTGGCTATCAAGTTGTCATATACAAAGTTTGGTTAAGATCCAACAATTTACACAGTAGCTAGCGCTTAAACTAATTTTTATATAGCTCATATAAGCAAAAAATTGACATTATGGGCCCCCGGCGCCCTATTAGTGTTAAATTTAGAAAACAAAGTTGCCAGTACCATCCCAGGTAGGAACTTAACAGTCTCAAAAAATTTCATGACGATCGGATGAATGGTTTAGTCTGCTATAAAGGACATGCACACACACACAGACATACTTTGATTTTTATATATATAGAAGAAGATATGCTCACCAT
Source organism: Ampullaceana balthica (assembly GCA_944989445.1). NCBI lineage: Eukaryota > Metazoa > Mollusca > Gastropoda > Lymnaeidae > Ampullaceana > Ampullaceana balthica. The sequence goes on from CALYLW010001855.1 coordinate 34,888, forward strand.
TTATTACGTTGCTTTGAGAAATGATAAACATTAGCAATCGTTTATGTAGCTAGATGAAGTAATTCATGATGAAAGTATGGATGTAATGGACAGGTAAAGTTTACGTTGTCCACCATCATCGGCTAAAGCCACTATTTTCTACTTATTTATTGACATTGGCAGTTTGGTGTAATGGGAAGGCCAAGTTTATGTTGTCAACTGTCATCCGCTAAAGCCACTATTTACAACTTATTTATTGATATTGGCAGTTTGTAGTAATTGGCAGGCCAAGTTTATGTTGTCAACTGTCACTGGCTAAAGCCACTATTTACAACTTATTTATTGACATTGGCAGTTTGGTGTAATGGGCAGGCCAAGTTTATGTTGTCAAATTTCATCCGCTAAAGCCACTATTTACAACTTATTTATTGACATTGGCAGTTTGGTGAGTTCGTTGATGGCTTATAAAAACAATAGAGTGTCCATCGAAATACTCAGTAATAAGGAAACAAGTTGTTTAAATATCACATCGGTATGTTATAAACAAATTTTGACATTTTATGGCAGTAACGAAGATGAAACTTGTTGATATAGTTGACGCTAATATATTTATGTGTATACAGGGAGTAGGAGAATACAAGCAACTCATTGACATTGTATCCCTAAGTGTATACAGGGAGTAGGAGAATACAAGCAACTCATTGACATTGTATCCCTAAGTGTATACAGGGAGTAGGAGAATACAAGCAACTCATTGACATTGAATCATTAAGTTTATACAGGGAGTAGGAGAATACAAGCAACTCATTGACATTGTATCCCTAAGTTTATACAGGGAGTAGGAGAATACTAGCACCTCATTGACATTGTATCCCTAAGTGTATACAGGGAGTAGGAGAATACAAGCAACTCATTGACATTGTATCCCTAAGTGTATAAAGGGAGTAGGAGAATACAAGCAACTCATTGACATTGTATCCCTAAGTGTATACAGGGAGTAGGAGAATACAAGCAACTCATTGACATTGTATCCCTAAGTGTATACAGGGAGTAGGAGAATACAAGCAACTCATTGACATTGTATCCCTAAGTGTATACAGGGAGTGGGAGAATACAAGCAACTCATTGACATTGTATCCCTAAGTGTATACAGGGAGTGGGAGAATACAAGCAACTCATTGACATTGTATCCCTAATTGTATACAGGGAGTAGGAGAATACAAGCAACTCATTGACATTGTATCCCTAAGTGTATACAGGGAGTAGGAGAATACAAGCAACTCATTGACATTGTATCCCTAAGTGTATACAGGGAGTGGGAGAATACAAGCAACTCATTGACATTGTATCCCTAAGTGTATACAGGGAGTAGGAGAATACAAGCAACTCATTGACATTGTATCCCTAAGTGTATACAGGGAGTGGGAGAATACAAGCAACTCATTGACATTGTATCCCTAAGTGTATACAGGGAGTGGGAGAATACAAGCAACTCATTGACATTGTATCCCTAAGTGTATACAGGGAGTGGGAGAATACAAGCAACTCATTGACATTGTATCCCTAAGTGTATACAGGGAGTGGGAGAATACTAGCACCTCATTGACATTGTATCCCTAAGTGTATACAGGGAGTAGGCGAATACAAGCAACTCATTGACATTGTATCCCCGATTGTAGGGATCGAAATCAAGTGGTGTGCACTTAAATGGAATATGATGATGATGTCAACTGAATTGACCATTACTCAGTTAGACCTATATATACATTTAAATAAATTGAATAAGATTAACAGATTTAAAGATTATTAAGTAAGTAGGGGTTTTTAAACCTATATTGTAATTTCTAACGTAGTGTTTATAATAAAACTTATCAGTTATAGACAGTGAACCATTCATGTAACAATACTTTTTATACAGTGGTTCAAAGAGGGGTAAGTTAAATTTGAAACTAACATTTTGTTGTGTTTAATTTTTTTTTAAATCAAAATTAATTGATTAAATACTAAGTCATATTAAATCAGTCAGTACCGGTGTTTTATGGTTCGGCACTTGAGGCAAAACTTGAGCTTTTCTATAATTAAATGGCAATAATTAAAACTAATATTTATGTAATTTTATTTGTAACTTTGCTTTTTGCAAAGCTTCAACTAGATTCAAAATAATTGTATTAAAAATGTTGATTTTCAAATATATTTTTATTATGATAATTTCTCCTTTGTATGTATGGTTCCTGTAATATAGTGTCAGTAATATGGTGCCTGTAATATGGTGCCTGTAATATGGTGCCTGTAATATGGTGCCTGTAATATGGGCCCGTAATATGGTGCCTGTAATATGGTGCCTGTAATATGGTGCAAGAAATATGGTGCCTGTAATATGGTGCCTGTAATATGGGCCTGTAATATGGTGCCTGTAATATGGTGCCTGTAATGTGGTGCCTGTAATATGGTGCCTGTAATATGTGCCTGTAATATGGTGCCTGTAATATGGTGCCTGTAATATGGTGCCTGTAATATGGTGCAAGTAATATGGTGCCTGTAATATGGTGCCTGTAATATGGGCCTGTAATATGGTGCCTGTAATATGGTGCCTGTAATATGGGCCCGTAATATGGTGCCTGTAATATGGTGCCTGTAATATGGTGCAAGAAATATGGTGCCTGTAATATGGTGCCTGTAATATGGGCCTGTAATATGGTGCCTGTAATATGGTGCCTTTAATGTGGTGCCTGTAATATGGTGCCTGTAATATGTGCCTGTAATATGGTGCCTGTAATATGGTGCCTGTAATATGGTGCCTGTAATATGGTGCAAGTAATATGGTGCCTGTAATATGGTGCCTGTAATATGGGCCTGTAATATGGTGCCTGTAATATTGTGCCTGTAATATGGTGCCTGTAATATGGTGCCTGTAATATGGTGCCTGTCAGCTAAATTGTCTAATAATTGTTAAAAAACACAATGTCCATATTTTAATACACAACTCACAATAAATCGTATAACTTTCCCCCGTCTATTTCGTTACATCCCATGCAATAGAGTGAAAACCATTTTTCAACTCAAATGAAAAGCTTGAGGAGACAATATTCACACGGACAAAGTATAATCAGAACACAATCTGTAGTGTAGACTTTTGTCATTCCAAATGTCCTCATGCAGTTATACTCCCATAATTTGTTCTGGTAACATGTTTGTTTACAATACATCCTAAGATCGATAATAACATCTGCAGCTCAGCGATCTCAATAAAATATACATAATTAAATGTGACGGTTAATGGGATCGTCATTTCAACTGACTATTTTCAAGCCTCATTAGAGAAATCACAGAATATGTTTAAAATGGAATGTTTCTATTTTAAAGACTACACACATTTAAATATCAAATATTGAGAATAAAAACTCCTTAACGATGACGGAGCTATAAAGTAGCTGCTTCCTGTGAAGCATAATAAGAGATTAGCTAGAGAAAACAAAAGCTGAAGACCTACATGTGAACACAATAAGTTTATTTACAGTCAAATAAACATGACTGCAAAAAGGTTAAGGCTAGAAATTAAAAGTTAAATAGTAGAAATTTTTACAGTGACACTAGATTAAAAAGTATATATCCCAATTTTATCATATGTATCATTGGAATTTGTTGGATGTTATCTATCTATATATATAACTCTCTTCGTGGTCGGACCCTGCGAGGCAACAAGAAGCTGCATGTGCAACAGATACTAATTTTAGAAAGCAGCGCACCAAATTACTGCACCAATGCATCAAAAGGTGTGCAAATTAAATATGCGCTGTAAAAAAATTATATGACGTCATTGTTTTCGCTGATATTTTAATTTTGGAAAAGGGAACAATCTAAAATTATTTTAATTTTGGAAAAGGGAACAATGTTAAAAGAGGATTTGATTATGGTTAATTATAACATCAAAAAAGAAAGGGGGCGCCATGGGACGCCCTACGACCCCTATTATAAAATACTGTGTGTGCATTTCAGAAAAATTAAAATTTCGTATTTATCAAACAAGGACAAGTAAGTTGGGCTTTTGAAAAAGGTCAGCGCCTTAAGCGCCCAAAAAAGTGCATTCAAAGGGGTAAAAGAACTCTCAATGAGCAAGTCTGCGGCGTATGCTACGCCACGGGACGTCTAGATCATCTTAATTATCTAACATTTCCAAATTAAACTCAAGCTACACAGTGCATTTGAATAAAATTGACATTTACTGCATAGTATTTTTAAAAAGAAAAACTTAATTTATAACTAGACTGTAAAATTATTTCATTAATTCAATCTCCATTGAATAGATAGTAATAACATAGTTTAATAAATATAATATTTATAATGCAACAAGTGTTGAGTTTATGACAATAGTAGAGTGTTTAAGTTGATGTCGTTATGTTTGTGTAATAGTAGAATGTTTAAGTTGATGTGGTTGTGTTTGTGTGATAGTAGAGTGTTTAAGTTGATGTCGCTGTTTTTGTGTAATACTAGAGTGTTTAAATTGATGTGGTTGTGTTTGTGTAATAGTAGAGTGTTTAAGTTGATGTCGATGTGTTTGTGTAATAGTAGAGTGTTTAAGTTGATGTCGTTGTGTTTGTGTAATGAGATACATTTAAGATTTTTCTAATAGTTGCATTTATAATTTATGGTCTATAGGTGATGAAATTCAATTCTTAAAGTTACATAATAACACTACGGTGATCGTGTCATTTTTATGTGAAAATTAAATATTTTTTTACTTCAAAATGACAATTTTTTGGATCTTTAGTTTGATCTTGTTCTGTTTAAATTTAAAAAAAAATTAATACAGATATAGGCAGAAGTTATAATATTTAAATTTCATAAACACATAATAATTATTACTTATAACTTATAAGGTCTTTTACATTGTTATTGTTAAAATCGCAATACCGTCCTAATAGAGAGTAATGTTTGGAAAAAACAATATTAAGTTCCTTTCCATAATAACATCATACATTACTGAACAAAACAATAAATTAATCAAAGCAACTTCACTATACCAAGGCCAATGTTATTTATCAAGAAAATGACAAATGTAAATAATGTATAAGATTTATCAGAATAAAATATATCTAAAGAGTATTGAACTAGCAATGAAACATTACCATGACTTGTATCACGTGACCAAATTATTGGATTTTAAAAAGAAAAATACATTATAAAAAATTATGAAATGTTATTGTCGACTATTAAATTTTATACAAAAACACGATTTTGAGTCAATAATTGTCTTTTGATACCAAATATTTTGCTGATTCAATTGTAAGTCTTTAAAAAAAGTAAGTAAATCTTACATTCCTTCAGCTCTGTCTTCCTGCACTTGTGCTGTATGTACGCTCTAAATTATGTTTTTGAGGTCTTCCTCTGTTTCCAGATCTTGTACAGCATTGTCAGGGAGAGACGACGTTGTAAGGCCTACTTTAGCTCTGCAGCCAAAGAGAGCCTCGTATAGTGATCTTTTCATGCCATAATGAAAAGCTCTATTCTTCATGAGTTCATAACCCTCTACTTCAGTGGCGAGTTTTTTCATCGTGTATCCAAAGCACACAGCACATGACCAATGGCCCAATGTGCTTTATGAAGTACGTCTAATATCTCGGAGTCCGCGTCGTAAAACTGATTGGCACACACACCTTCTTTAACGGGGTAGATCAACTTACTCTTATTTCCACAATCATGCCATCATAGTGTTTCACCAGCCAATAGTCCTTTGGTTCTTGCTCAATGGTGGTATTAGACTATTTCACATCGTCCACTAATTTTTGATAACTAGTTTCGGTTTTAAAAAAAAAGCTTTGTTTTAGCATCATTGGCTCTTACTTTAGATACCTCATCGTAGAACCATATTTGCATGTCAACATGGCGTGATTCCTGTCCTAGCACTACATTCTCTTCCGACATGATCACACAGTAATCCAAGGGGAAACGTTACTGTTGAAGGCCTGTGGAATCTCAGCCGGATGATATGCACTGACACCGTGATAATAATTTTGACAATATTGTCTGTGATGTGGTAGTGGAATCTCGTAGCCGCTAAACGCTGTCTTACAATAAATTTCATCACTCACATGCATTGATCGCCATCATCAAACAACCACCAAAGCGACACCGCCAACACCAGGGTAAAAAAAATGGCAGAGGTAGGCCAGATACATACTTTGCCGGACGACTATTCGGCATTCTATAGAATACCTAGGCAATGTATAAAATAGCAATCGTAAATTATTGTCAATAGCAGCGCAGTACACGTCATCATCACATTTATGGTCATCATTTTTACTACCCAGCCTTTTCATCACCATCATCCAGTCACATATAGCTTCTACACAATGGGTTCTTAAAAACGTTATTACTGCACTTATATTGATAAACAATTTGAATATTTTTGTGTTATTATTTTGTTTCTTAATATTATTTTTTTGGGGGGACACGGTGGTCGAGCGGCAGCGTCTGGCGTACCGATGGTCAAGGGTTCGAATGCATGAGAAGGCAAGGGTTTGTTCCCGGTGCGCAAGGCGCCCCTGAGTAACCCAGCTCCGAATGGGTACCTAACACTAGCTAGGCGACTAGGCAATGTGTGAAACCCTCATAGCCGTGGCCTGTGAACGCTGCATCACCTTCTATCCGCCATGGTCTGTGGACGCAATTATCTTCTGCATAGAAGGAGCGTCTATATAGATAAGATAAGATGGTGTTTTTAAAATTCTTTTAATTATACATATTATATCTTTAAAATATATTAGTTGGTGCAACATTTGAATTTCAACCATTTACACTGTTCAATGTTTTAGTATGTTTCAGATCGTTTGAATTAGAAATCCATTCGTTGAAGTAGGTAAATAATGTTTACCTTGCTTGTTTCTCTTTTCATGTTCTCATTTACAGGTAAACATAATGAGAAGGAAAGGATAAAACGTTTTCTTGAAAAGACTCATACAAAAATATCATACACACACATGTAAAAATGAGTCTGAAAATCAAAATGTTTCTGAAAACATTTAATATAGTAAAATGTTGTAGCATGGCATAAAGTGTACTGGGTGGTAGCACTGTGTAACACATAAACAAGTAATAAATACACGTTTACAATAAAATGTAATTAATATTTTACTCCATATTTGCCTTTACAATTAAGAAGAAAGTTTTAAAAACGAATAATGTAAATCTTTTAATATTTTTATATTTTAATTTGGACACAATAGTTATGCAACACAAAAATATCTAAAATATACTATTTTATAATTAGTGATTAACGATTTTTATAAATAAACTGTTATTATTATATCGGATTTGCATTGAAACTTCGTTTCCCTTAACCACAGCACAAAACACTAAACTGAAATATTTAAAACAAAACTTTAATTGATAAAACCTAGCTATATAAATGGCAAAATTTTTATAAGCGAGCAAAACAATTAAACTTTGGAAAATAACGTATAAATGAAATTAAAATGTATTTATCACATAAATATATATGTGTGTGTGTATATATTTATAATTATATTTATCATTGGATAGAACTGGAAATAAAAATTTTAAAATATATCGTGGATATAAGACTGTCTACTTTAGTTTGCGTAACTTATCAAATCAGAGTATGTGTGTGATTACGTGCGCATCTTTTTAGATTCGTTAGAAATGTACACTGGAATAAGCTGTAGTTGACAAATAATACCAATTATTAAATGGGCATTATTTTTTCTCTGTAAAGAACAGTTATCATCATCATCAGTCCCGTGACCGTTGCGGTTGTCGGGGGGAACGCATGGACACATCAACCGATAACGATCTCCACATATGCCTATTTTGAGCGTCGGTCAATAATTCATGCAATTTCATCCCTGCCCATTTCTTTATGTTGTCCAGCCAATTTTCCGTTTTCGACTTTTCCGCCTGCCCCCTTCTACAGTGCCTTGAAGGATAATTTTTGTCAGGGTATCATGTCGCAGCACATGACCGAACCATGCCATTTTACTTCTCTTAATTGTTGTCAAGATGGTTTCTTGATGACCCGCAATAGAGGTTTATTCTGTCCCAGCCATATTCATTGGTCTTGTGTTTTTAATAGGAGAACAGTTAAATATCTTCTAATTAAAGAAATTTATTTAGCAAAAAGTTCATGTATTAAATTGAATTTCCTGTCATCCCCGCACCAAAAAGCACCAGTACAGTTTTATTTAAAATGACATTGTATTGGAGAAAACTTAGCTGGCAATATAAATGATTCGATTGTGGGATTCTTCAAAATTGTTTATCAAAATTTAATATACCATTCTATGAGACATGGTGTCATTAACTTGTATTACCTCAATGACTTTTAAAGTACAGCTTCTAAAATTATTAATAGAAATTTAACATAGTATTAGTAATAAAATAGATTTTAAGAAAAACGTGCATTCAAAATTACGTTAACCATAAATTTAAGTAATTTTCTGTCATTTACGTCTTGTCTAATTTTTTATTGGACGTGTGCATATAACTGGTAACTAATTTTATATATTTAAGTGGCATGCCACTTACCTTCGATCAATATATTTAGGGATACCATGTCTATCAAATGTAAGAATTCTCCTACCGCGATATATAACGCGAAATATTCTAATTCCAATGTAAAACATTGTTAATTACGTATTTTATGATATTTTACGATTTCAGAGGTATCATAAAACGAGGAACAAAAGAATAGAAATATAGTTCACTTTTATTTTACATTGTATTTGTAATCTCGCTCACATGACTCCCTATGTATTTATCACTTTATAATACAGACGGATCTCGCTAAGTCGAACTTCCCTAAGTAGAAAACCTGCCTATATCGAATAAATGAGTAGGTCTTGGCCCAATCCATAAGTCTAATGTATTTTAGTTCTCCTTAACTAGAAGATTTGTTTCTTCCAACCTGCTTAGTCGAATTGTCCATGCGTTTGGGTAACTATTCTGGGCTGACATTTCAGAACACGTGTTCCTTAAAGCCACGTTGACGTCTATTTTAAGACTAAAAAATGACCAAGATAAGGAAAAGAAAGTCCCTTCGCTGCACGCTGTGACTTTTTTAAAAAGAAAAATCTTACCCCACCCCCACCCCACTAGTGGGAGGGAATAAAGTGTGTGTGGGGGGAGTGGGCTTTCTCAGTGGTGTCGGTATGTCAAAGCCGAGTCGGCCTCCTTTCATACAAAACATCAGACACCGCCTCTCTTTCCTGTCAAGCCTTCTCCACGGGAGGCTGTCCCCCTCTCAATATCAACATGGCCCATGATTAATCTGCGCCTATTACGCCCATTTCCCTAACTGGAAAACTCCCTAAGTTTAATTGTTTTTTCGGGTTCCCTTTGAGTTCAAACTTAGAGAGGTTTGACTGTAATTTTTAAAACACTAAGCTATTTCTACTCCTTATAAAACTGCACATCATCTGGGATTAATTTTTTTTCTTCTGAAAATGACGTATCATCATGTTGTCATTATAGAAGTAAAGTAATATATTTTTTTAGAAATGTTTCAATTAAACAAATAAAAGAGTATAAAACCTTTGCAACTACTGTGTTAATAAAACTAATTTTAGACATCTTATAACATCTTTGTTCATAACAAGAAATAATTGACTATCAAAAATAAGTTCATGTGTTTGGTCATCTCATTTAAAGAGATAAATTTCTGAAAATAATAATGACTTGTGTATCGGAGTTGGTGTAAGATATTAATTTCACATACAGATATATTTAAAAGAGTTAAGGATTAAGCCCTAACTTGTTCATTTACATGCATTGTTAACAATACATGGTTAAGACATTCATTTGTTTATTAACTAATTCATATCTGAACATGAATATGACATATTTTTGGAAATTTATCCCATTTTTTAATTTAAGAAAAATATATGACTAGTATAGTATTTTTGTCCAAAATAGAACATTTACGAATATAGATGTAACAAGTCTTATGATGTTTTGATTGATTCACATCATACAAATAGTTAAAATTATGCTCGTACAAAATTAGCGGCAACCCTGTAGGAATGTGCTCATTTGACGTGTAAGAAACGAATCGGAGAATCATATTGATCTTTATAGACGAAGATGGAAGTCAGGTTAAGTACAATTTGATTAAAATAAATTATGGTACATGATAAAAAAACATTAATGATGTCATTAAATAATAAAGGACTATTGCTTTATATAGCTCGACTTATTAGGTAAATAAGGGCATACACAATTTTCTTTATGATAGGGTATAAGTATATCATTTAATTTATTTTTAACTATTGAAGCATTACTTCTAAATGACATTTAAAAATAGAAATATATTTACAAATCTGATGTTTCTTTCTATATCATTAATTTGTATCCGAGGGTTGACAATAAAGTGATGGATTGTTTTATTTAGAATGTATTATGCCGTGACAATGTTTCAAAAGGTTTGTAAAACAATCTTTTATATGCTTCAACTCTAAGAGAATAACATTTAAAAATAATAACTTCATTTATAGCTGTATAGAGTGTAGCCTTGAATAAAAAGTGACCGTCCTATCAGACATCGTAATATGATGTAATTTTTTTATCTATTGTATTTTAAATAAAACGTATTTCCTACTCTAAAAGAGATTTTTAACCCATCTGACAAACTTAAAACATCAATACAATGCCTAAAAAGTTATTCATTTATCAGTTTATAGCTGTATATTCATTTTATCATAGCTGTATAATCTGACCGTTTGGTTATGGTATTATTTCGCTTTTAGCTACTTTAGTGTCTTTTGTATATTCTGGACTGTAGTTTACTCTGAGTCTAAGCTCTTACATCGGTATATTTGATACGGTGGTTTAATCTGGCTAGTTTTACCACTGGGTCAAACTTAAAATAATAATAATAAAAGCATTTATAATAATAAAAAAAAATGTTAATAACTTTTTCCCCCTAGTTATTGAACATGTATCAACTGTTGTATCAGACCTTAAGTATTGTGTATATAATTTGCTTGAACAAATTACACTCTGGTTCTTATAGGAAGTACAGCGTCACATTATATACGTAAATACTTAACAAAAAAATTACACACGGCAGATAGGATGACGTCATTTACCAGCATTAAAAAACGAGGCACTATAAATTTATGTAAAAAGGGGTAGTCTATAAATGACACCAAGCACCTAAAAAGGTGGGGTTGGGGTGGTGAAAGGGGGTCATATATTTGTGACGATGGGTAATGAGGGGAGAGGGGCTGTTTAAGAAATTTAAAATCACATCAAAGCACACAACTTTAAATTAGAGCTCCACTTAAATATTTGATTGCTCACAGTTTATTTACTGACGTTTTAAATGGCTTCGCGTGTGTTACGATATTAGAGTTGAGCCTTGCACTAAATACATATTTAAATTACACAAAAAATGATTTTATACTATCATATTGTCAAATAGGTAATACGGTTTTTATGGGGAGGGGGCAAAGTTTATGACGTCATTTATATCTATAATATATTCATCGGCATCACAGTGAAAGTCATCATCACCTTCAAAGTCATCATTTTTATTGCACAGAATATCCATCATCAAGTCATATATAACTACGTTTACTTCCTTAACGTATCTACCGATTTCCTATAGCTTAATAATGGATGTCCCTAAGCCGCGGACTTTCACTTATCGCGTGGGTCTCCGGTCCCCATTAACCGCGATAAACGAGGCTTTACTGTATGTTTCTAAAAAACTTTGTAACTCCACTTATATTGATAAAACCTATTGAGTATTTTTGGTTTATATTTTACATCTTAATGTTATATTTTTAAAACTTTATTTTCATTGTTAATGTAATTTTTTTTATTAATATATATAGACCCAGATGTATGAAAAAATACAATTATACAGAATTGATGTTATACATGGGTACATTTTAAACATATGTTTCTTGCTGGGACATACAATAGTTCATAATGTATGTCAGAGGCGTCACTAGGGTTGGTGTCACCCGGGGCGGTAGCTCATGGTGTCACCCCTTCAAGGCTGAACACTTGACACAAAAACTTAGTCGAAACCTCCAAAATGAATATATAAACAATTTAATTTCTAAAGATAACCATAAAAACTTATGGTCCTTTATCAAATCTAAAAAACATGGAACCTACAGGAATAGCCACACTAAAAGGCTCAAATGATAAAACCTATAATGATAATGAGACTAAAGCTAATATCCTTAACACATACTTTGCATCATCATTCTCTGCCTCAGGCGACAAGGAAGTTTTAATAAATTTAAATAAAATGGAAGAAATAGACAACATAACTGTAGACGAGATAGGTATACATTCACTCCTAAAAAACTTAAAAATAAACAAAGCCACTGGCCCAGATGAATTGCCTGCAAGGTTGTTAAAAGAACTAAGCAATGAACTGTCCCCAATCCTTGTAGTTCTTTTTCAAGCCTCTCTAAACCAGGGTAAAGTGCCCCAGGATTGGAAATTAGCAAACGTAACTCCACTCTTTAAGAAAGGTGATAAATCAGACCCTGGTAATTACAGACCTGTATCACTTACTAGTATCACCTGTAAATTGCTAGAACACATAATATATAGTAAAATAATTAGCCACCTAGACAAATATAATGCCCTATGCCCACATCAACACGGCTTTAGAAAAAAACAGATCATGTGAAACACAATTAATAGGTTTAATAGATGAATTATCAAAAGGCTTTAGACAATAATGATCAAATAGACACAATATTACTTGACTTCTCAAAAGCATTTGACAAAGTTCACCACCTTAGTTTACTTAAAAAACTTAACTACTTTGGAATCTCAGGTCCCTTACATCACTGGATCCCAAGACTTCCTTTTGGGCAGGTAGCAAACTGTAATAATTAATGGGATCTAAATCTGCACCAATAAAGGTTAACTCAGGAGTTCCACAAGGAACTGTGCTAGGTCCCTTACTCTTTTTGATCTATATAAATGATTTACCCAACAACATCTCAACAGGTACAAAAGTTAGGTTATTTGCTGATGATTGTATAATCTAGAGAACAATTAAATCAGAGCAAAATAGCAAAATTTTACAAAAAGACTTAGATGAATTGATAAAATGGGAAACTAACTGGAGTATGTCGTTTCCACCCAGAAAAGTGTCAACTGTTAAGAGTAACAAAGAAAAAGAAACACATAAATTCAAAATATTACATTCATGGAAAAGAACTGACCCAAACTAAAGATGCAAAATACTTAGGAGTCTTAATAAATGAGAAACTATCATGGAATCCCCATGTCAATGAAGTTATTAAAAAATCAAACAAAACCTTAGGCTTTATAAAAAGAAACTTTAACAAATGTAATAGAGATATAAAACTAAAATGCTACCTCACTTTGGTGAGACCTGTACTAGAATATGCATCTTCTGTATGGGACCCATCCACCAAAGAAAACATTGATAAACTAGAACAAATTCAAAAAAGAGCTGCCAGATTCATTACTAAAGAATATTCAAAACTGACAAGAATAACACCATTAGTTAAATCATTAAACCTTGAAACACTAGAGGATAGAAGAACCAAGAGCAAAGTAGTAATCATACATAAAGCAATTAATTCTAATTTAGAAATACAACACAAAGATAACTTAATACAACCCTCAGATAGACATAAGGATAAAACACCTTTCTTATTCCGTATGCAAGAACAAACACATACAAATGTTCATTCTTCCCGTCCGGAATTCGGGCGTGGAATGGGTTGCCTGAAGAATCCAGGAAAACCAACACTTTATCAACGTTTAAATCTCTAATAAAAATGCAGGACTAGACACAAACCATAGATAAGCGTAGGACGCAATAATCTTCTGTATAGAAGGAGCGTCTGTAAACAGATAAGATAAGATAAGATGTTTGTACGAATCCCCGAAAATGCCTTGGACAGTCATACGGCAATGCTGCAAATGAGTAGGAAGTATAACGGAAAACCAGGCTATTCTTCGTGAGAAGTGCATTGTAGATCATTATGTGCCGTGCACAGCTCATTCCTTTAATTTGGTTGGGAAAAGAGCAGCAGGTTGTCCTACTGCGGTCATATTTTTTTGTCTTCTGCAAAGTCTTTATACCCGACTTGTTGCATCTACTCATCGTTGACAGGTACTTCACAAACATATGAAATTGATACATGCTAACAAAGCCTTGTCTGACACATGATGGTCAGCCCGAGACTATGCTGTAAGGTCTGTTAATAGCTCATACCATGAGAATATCGCAGCACTGGAAGAATTAGCAACGAATGAAAATCAGCGACGTGACTTCCGACTTGATGAAGAAGGATTGCTAAAGGAAATTGAACAACTGGAAGACGCTATTTTACTTGAAATTTGGGAAACAATTTTAGAAAGGAAGTCTCTCATTGAGTTTGTTAAAAAATAGCATTCTTAATTTCATTACTATGCAGACAAAGGAAAGGAAAGGTCCGTGTTAAAAACAGTGTAAACAATCTTCAATACTATCAAACATTAAGGAAACCGTCATTTTGATAAAGGGACATAAAAAAACAGTATTCTCCTGGAGAAAAAAATTCAAGATTGAAGTATTTCTGGTAATCATTGACAAAACTTTCTTAAGCCCTACAACTTTGGTTAGGTGCATATAACTACGTCCATGAGAAATTTGGCTTTCTTACAAACCTAACTGAGCTCAGCACTTTCGCCACCCGATGGGCAGCAGCCAAGTTAATGGAAGAACATTCAATTGATTTCGAAGAAAGGGTCTGGGTAAATCCGAAGCAACCGTTTCGTCCCCCTCAATTTACTAGCAACGCCATCGAGCGGTGCCGGTTTAGGGCCAGGAGCGCCAGTACGGATTAGCAAAAAAGTGCCGCGAAGAACGCATTGGACGCCAGCTCTGAGGAAACCTTCCAGTGGGGGTTGCACCCTAGGTAGGTCTTTCATGATCCCCCGGTCTGCGGCGGTCCTAACCATGGAGACCCGTGTGCTTTGCCGGGATGGCGCCAAAGTGGTAGCGGGTCGTAGTAGGAAATTCCACCACCCTTGTGAGGTGCAACTTAGTGGGAGGCATCTTCGACTGTATGTCCTGGATGCCCAGGTGGCCGCTTCAGAAGCGACCGCTTTTGGCGGGGTTCCTCAGCTGTTACGTCCCTTTGGTGGCTAAGGGGGTCTTCAGGGAAGACCCATAAAGAGCACTAGGCTCAGGGCGTTTGATTTTCTTCCACATGTAGGTTCATGAGTGATTTCGAAGACTGCTTACCTTCAGAATTAGTCCAATTTTCAGAACTCTTAAAAAAGTTATTGTCCACTCCCAGGCTCAGGGTAAGGAAAAGGAATTAGCACAAAGCGAAACTCAAAAAACTTGCACAGAGCTAAAAATTTTGCTGCTTTTGAATGAGCTATATTTCACACAGTCCTTTACAAATGTACACATAGCATTTCGCATCTATCTTTCAATGATGACATCAAACTGCAGCTGAGAGCGATCCTTTTCAAATTTGAAAAGAATATATAATGAGTTAGAATTTGCATGGGACGAAAAAGGCTGAATATGTTCTCTCTCTAATGAGCATTGAAAAGGAACTTGTAAGCTTACTCAGCTTTATTGACTTGATTGAAAACTTCGCCATGTAAAAAATTCGCAAACGAAAGTTGTAGGTTGAAATAATAATCATACATATTTTTCAATAATTTTTGTTATTTCAAATAGAGAAAAGAATTCGTTACCTCATGAATTTTTTTTTAAATACGGAATAACGCGTAATACTATTCTTTACGGGGCGCGTTCGTAAGCACTTAACAGCGTAAGTCGGGATGGGACCGTCGTAACCGGAGGACTACCTGTGTATAAACATGCATATCTATGCTTTCACGCCTTTAATAAATATATATATATACATAAAATATTAACTCAAAGACATTGAAATCATAATTTTCCTCAAGAAAAACATCAACAAAGAAAACCCTATCTTTTGATTTTTTTCTTTGGTGGTGATAAAAATCGTATTCCCCCCAACCCACTGTGGTGGAGGGAGTCGTGAGGAGGGATTCGTTCATGCTGTCGGTGTGTCCAAGTCCAAATGGCTTTATATCTTTTAAAACAGAAGACACCGCCTCTTTCATTCCAGCCTTTTTTAAAAATCTCTCTGCTGTGACTATTTCTTTTCTTTTCTTCCTAATTTGTTTTAATGTTGTTCGTGTGTTGGGACTGTTTTATTATTGCAAGTTAACTGATATTTTTTAAATAAGAATTTTCGCTTTTAACGTATTTCATTGTATTTCTTAATTTCTTTCTAGATTAATTTTTTTTTCATCTTTTGTTTTCTGACATAAAATCGTACACAGTAAAATTTTAGGCTCGGGTGTCACCCCCTGATGGGTGTCAGCCGGGGCGGCTCGCCCCCCCCCCAGTGACGCCACTGATGTATGTATGGAGTGCTCAGATTGTTCATATCCGGTTGTTTGTTACATTACAATTATACTGACTTGTTGTATAGAAGAATAGGTTGTTATCATATGACATACGTCTCTTGCATGGAGATACAACAGATCATAATATGTGTATGGAGTGCTCAGATTTTTCGTATACGATTGTTTATTTGTAATAATGCCTCATTAATAAAAACATGCCTTTTAGGACTTCACAAAAATATAGATTTTTTTGACATCGATGTATGAAGAGGACTTATTAGGGCTATATCTAATCGACACACAAAATATTTATAATGTATCTAAGGAACTTAATACATATTTAGACGTCATGTAATTAACAAAAAATCCTAGTACATCGGGGCGTCACAAGTCAAAATTGTTTAGAGCTATTTTGGATATATGTGGTTGAGACAGTATTCAGACTTGGTACAATTATATATTTATACAAATATATTAATGTTATTTATATGCCAAGTAGGACACCAGAAAACAACGAACTAGTCGGCATAAAACCTTCGTCAGCAAATGTATCGCCCCCGGCATATGTATTTAGCTATTGGTAAGTAGGGCTGTCAATATTGTTGAAAAAAGCTACCCGGGTTACCCGTTCAAAACGCCACATAATTTTCGCCGTCATGACGGCTATACAATGCAGCGTAGCCACCACCAATGCACCTCATTTCACACAGTAGCTAACGGTATACTTCCAATAACATACTATTGTGTGCACCTCATTTCACACAGTAGCTAACGGTATACTTCCAATAACATACTATTGTGTGCACCTCATTTCACACAGTAGCTAACGGTATACTTCCAATAACATACTATTGTGTGCATCTCATTTTACACAGTAGCTAACGGTATACTTCCAATAACATACTATTATGTGCATCTCATTTTACACAGTAGCTAACGGTATACTTCCAATAACATACTATTATGTGCATCTCATTTTACACAGTAGCTAACGGTATACTTCCAATAACATACTATTATGTGCATCTCATTTTACACAGTAGCTAACGGTATACTTCCAATAACATACTATTATGTGCATCTCATTTTACACAGTAGCTAACGGTATACTTCCAATAACATACTATTATGTGCATCTCATTTTACACAGTAGCTAACGGTATACTTCCAATAACATACTATTATGTGCATCTCATTTTACACAGTAGCTAACGGTATACTTCCAATAACATACTATTATGTGCATCTCATTTTACACAGTAGCTAACGGTATACTTCCAATAACATACTATTATGTGCATCTCATTTTACACAGTAGCTAACGGTATACTTCCAATAACATACTATTATGTGCATCTCATTTTACACAGTAGCTAACGGTATACTTCCAATAACATACTATTATGTGCATCTCATTTTACACAGTAGCTAACGGTATACTTCCAATAACATACTATTATGTGCATCTCATTTTACACAGTAGCTAACGGTATACTTCCAATAACATACTATTATGTGCATCTCATTTTACACAGTAGCTAACGGTATACTTCCAATAACATACTATTGTGTGCACCTCATTTCACACAGTAGCTAACGGTATACTTCCAATAACATACTATTGTGTGATACAAACTTTTATTAGCTAACGGTATACTTCCAATAACATACTATTGTGTGCTACAAACTTTTATTAGCTAACGGTATACTTCCAATAACATACTATTGTGTGCTACAAACTTTTATTAGCTAACGGTATACTTCCAATAACATACTATTGTGTGATACAAACTTTTATTCCTGATGTAAATTGATTTGTCATACCCATAAACTGAATTTCAAACAAAATGTCAACAAAAATAACGTAACGTTCAGTCAGGTCATACGGGCCCAGCAGCTTTGAATGTTTATGTTCACTAGGCGGTGGTAATAACTTTTTAATTTATAAACATTAAATACTGACTACTTTGTAAAGTAAAATCAGTTTTTCTGCTAGGCCTACACAAGAAGCAAACACAAGAAACACACGTGCGGGTTTGTTAAATTGTTTCAGCGAGGTGCGTAGACACTTGTGAGTGGGTGGGCACAGTTTACATCACCAACCATTTACAAACCTATCGCTCCTTTTAACTTTTAAAATTTAAATCAAGCCCAATTTGTTTTCAACACTTTGATTTGTCGAGATTTTAAAAAACAAAACAACCTTTCATTTATTTTTATTTTTACAGTAAAAATATTTGAATGAATGAAATATAATTCTTTTTAAAAAATAGATAAGGTGCTTTTTTAGTATGTCGGGATAGGAGTGGAGGAAGGAGTGAGGGGGTAGATAAGATTAATGTAGTCGAAGTATTTCAAAGACAAGTTATCGTCCTTTCATTGATTCATTCAAAGAACCAAAATCTTTTAGTGTTTTAACGATTTTTCTTTCATGTTCAGATTAAAAGATCTATCAACATAAATTGTAGTTTGTCCGGACCATACTTAATTTTCCGTTGACAGATATTTCTTCTGAAGCGTTTTCGTGTTAAACGTATTTCACAGCGAATATTTCAAAAGAAAAATCTAAATTAGATCAATTTTCGCGAGCCGCAATGTGAACAAAGAAGAGAAGCAGTTTGGCCACCGTTGGTATAAACATTCCAGCCACATTGTCATGGGTACCCGGGCGCAAATTTAATACCCGGGTATTTGCATGGCAACGGTACCCGGGTCCCCGTTTATAGGCTTATTGGTAAGTAGATCTATTTAACATTTTTGGTGGAGGTCCCCATACTGTTTTTATTAAATTGTTTTCTGGTCACATTTCTGTAAGAATAAAAACTTATTCCTAGATAATCCTAGTTTGTAATTGTTAAGGTATCCCTAATAAAAGGGATCGAAGTCAAGTGTCATCCACTTGGATAAAACGCAAGTTAAAGGAAAATATAGATAGACTAGCATTTATTCGACATGTAAATATTTTATATTAAATAAAATTATTTTATAGTTTTAATAGTTTTATTTTAAATAAAATACACTTTAAAATCTATATTTTTATACCTTAATATTTTTCTTTCACTGTCTTAGCTTTCGTACTAAATATATCAACTATGTATTACAAATTAATAATACCGTATCTCGTAGATCGATCAATTATTAATTTGATAGCATTTTTAAAAGCGCTATTACAATATTATCTTTTTTTTTGAAAGTTAAGCTTTCTAAAGTACAACGTAATATTATATAAATCAGTACCGGTGTTTTTTGGTGCGCGATGACTGGAAAAACAATTTGATACTGGTAAGATTTTACAATCAAAACATGTAGAGTGAAGACTAAATGTGAAAAAAATAAAATGTGTCAAATATCGTTTAGTGTTTGGAGTAAGCAATGGACTTTTGTTTGTTTATAAAGAAATAATTTGTTAATATCTCTTTATTTTCATTAACATTCGTTGCACGCTTATGGCTTACACTTTTCGTAGAAACATGAAACAAAATTGGTCTAATACAAGCAACTGGTCCGCACCCTCCCGCAGCCCCCTAGTGACATTTTTTACTTCACAGATTGGAACCTGTTACTCAATGTTATGCCAGCCGACATGTCGCTGGACATCCATGACCCGAGTTAATGTAGGAAGTATGAAATGCAGAAATTTGTTTGACATCTTCCATAAAACCTCCTGCCAATGTAAGCAGAGCGGCTGCTGTAAAAAAAAATTAGGATGTTAACGATTAATTTAAATTTTTCATTTACTTTTGAAAAATTAACGATTAATTAATCGTTAATTTTGATTAAAGCCAAAATTTAAAATGTATGATGTCATAAGTAAAACGTATTAAACGTTATTGTTGAAAATCTAAATAGTCTTGGAATGTCTCATTTATATGTCATCTTTTAACCGAATACGCAAAAAGACAAATGTGGTGACATTATTTGGTTGAAGTGATGACTGGGTCTAATTGACAATATAACCAGCCAAGCTGAACAATCATTCACATGGAACTGAGGTAATCGGTATGCACCAAAACGTTCTTGGCAAGGAATACTATTATCGTACATAGGAGTTCATTAAGATTTTACCATTGTAAAGGGTTATTGGGTTCACAAACTTTCATCTCATTATTGTAAAGCAGTAATTCATCAGAAGAGCTGTCGTCAATTTCTGTCTCTGAGTCCGACTGCATTACTGCGGTTAACTTAAAAGGCTTTTCATTTGGTTTGCTAAGTAGTCAAAGTGTTAGAACCATGGTTGACAAACTTTATTAACTTTTTGAACATTCCTATCAGTCAATAGTTTAAAACCAAAATGTTCGTGTAATTGTAAGGAAATTTATTATTTATCGGCCTTCATCTTTTTATTATTTATATTTTCACTTCCAATAATTTGTAAGTGAATGATCGATTAATGGTTAAAAAATAATGTAATTGTTAAAGGTTTTTAACGATGGATCGAGAACTTAATCGTTAATTTACGAATTCCTAATCTATATATATATATATTTAAAATTTCGAACACTTTTTTACTTTTGTATTTATAGAAACAAAAACGCATCAAATGTATCAGACCAAATGTTAACATTCTGTAAGTTAGGATGGAAAGTTTGGATGAACATAAACATTGAATCCAATAAAGTAATATATCTCTAAAATATTGTAAACTATTTATTTGACTAATTAAATGGTTAGTTTGTACAATCGTGACTAGTTTGGGGCTCCAATATTAAATTATAGGTATGGTGTTAAAATTAAACATAAAAATCAATAGCAAGATACATGTTATCTAATATATTAATCTAAGCCTGTGTTATTCTGGAAAGTGTTTACATTTGTTTATGAATGTTGCTATGTTTGTATATATTTTTATATTACGTTTGTAGGTTTCTTTGTATGCATCTATGTTTGTTTTCACACTTTGTAATAATACAATCAAGAGAAAACCATATAAATAACAGCGAACAAATTTTATTGGAATGTTAATTTTAACCTGCTTATGTTTTAGTATAGTTATTTTTTTTTAAACGTATCGTACTAACACGGATGTTCTTGAAACTCTTCTTTATCTATCAACGGTAAATAATAACCTAGAATTAGCCAACAATTTATAATCATTTATTGTTTAATATAAATAATTAACGCTGAAAAATTATATACATTATCATTAGTTAAACTTATCAACTAAACAAAATTATATACATTATCATTAGTTAAACTTATCAACTAAACAAAATTATATACATTATCATTAGTTAAACTTATCAACTAAACAAAATTATATACATTATCATTAGTTAAACTTATCAACTAAACAAAATGATATACATTATCATTAGTTAAACTTATCAACTAAACAAAATTATATACATTATCATTAGTTAAACTTATCAACTAAACAAAATTATATACATTATCATTAGTTAAACTTATCAACTAAACAAAATTATATACATTATCATTAGTTAAACTTATCAACTAAACAAAATTATATACATTATCATTAGTTAAACTTATCAACTAAACAAAATTATATACATTATCATTAGTTAAACTTATCAACTAAACAAAATTATATACATTATCATTAGTTAAACTTATCAACTAAACAAAATTATATACATTATCATTAGTTAAACTTATCAACTAAACAAAATTATATACATTATCATTAGTTAAACGTATCAACTAAACAAAATTATATACATTATCATTAGTTAAACTTATCAACTAAACAAAATTATATACATTATCATTAGTTAAACTTATCAACTAAACAAAATTATATACATTATCATTAGTTAAACTTATCAACTAAACAAAATTATATACATTATCATTAGTTAAACTTATCAACTAAACAAAATTATATACATTATCATTAGTTAAACTTATCAACTAAACAAAATTATATACATTAACATTAGTTAAACTTATCAACTAAACAAAATTATATACATTATCATTAGTTAAACTTATCAACTAAACAAAATTATATACATTATCATTAGTTAAACTTATCAACTAAACAAAATTATATACATTATCATTAGTTAAACTTATCAACTAAACAAAATTATATACATTATCATTAGTTAAACGTATCAACTAAACAAAGTTATATACATTATCATTAGTTAAATTTATCAACTAAACAAAATTATATACATTATCATTAGTTAAACTTATCGACTAAACAAAATTATATACATTATCATTAGTTAAACTTATCAACTAAACAAAATTATATACATTAACATTAGTTAAACTTATCGACTAAACAAAATTATATACATTATCATTAGTTAAACTTATCAACTAAACAAAATTATATACATTATCATTAGTTAAACTTATCAACTAAACAAAATTATATACATTAACATTAGTTAAACTTATCGACTAAACAAAATTATATACATTATCATTAGTTAAACGTATCAACTAAACAAAGTTATATACATTATCATTAGTTAAATTTATCAACTAAACAAAATTATATACATTATCATTAGTTAAACTTATCGACTAAACAAAATTATATACATTATCATTAGTTAAACGTATCAACTAAACAAAGTTATATACATTATCATTAGTTAAATTTATCAACTAAACAAAATTATATACATTATCATTAGTTAAACTTATCGACTAAACAAAATTATATACATTATCATTAGTTAAACTTATCAACTAAACAAAATTATATACATTAACATTAGTTAAACTTATCGACTAAACAAAATTATATACATTATCATTAGTTAAACTTATCAACTAAACAAAATTATATACATTAACATTAGTTAAACTTATCGACTAAACAAAATTATATACATTATCATTAGTTAAACTTATCGACTAAACGAAATTATATACATTATCATTAGTTAAACTTATCGACTAAACAAAGTTATATACATTATCATTAGTTAAACTTATCGACTAAACAAAATTATATACATTATCATTAGTTAAACTTATCGACTAAACAAAATTATATACATTATCATTAGTTCAGCTTATCGACTAAACAAAATTATATACATTATCATTAGTTAAACTTATCGACTAAACAAAATTATATACATTAACATTAGTTCAGCTTATCGACTAAACAAAATTATATACATTATCATTAGTTAAACTTATCGACTAAACAAAATTATATACATTAACATTAGTTCAGCTTATCGACTAAACAAAATTATATACATTATCATTAGTTAAACTTATCGACTAAACAAAATTATATACATTATCATTAGTTAAACTTATCAACTAAACAAAATTATATAATTTATCATTAGTTAAACTTATCAACTAAACAAAATTATATACATTAACATTAGTTAAACTTATCAACTAAACAAAAGTATATACATTATCATTAGTTAAACTTATCAACTAAACAAAATTATATACATTAACATTAGTTAAACTTATCGACTAAACAAAATTATATACATTAACATTAGTTAAACTTATCGACTAAACAAAATTATATACATTATCATTAGTTAAACTTATCGACTAAACAAAATTATATACATTATCATTAGTTAAACTTATCGACTAAACAAAATTATATACATTAACATTAGTTAAACTTATCGACTAAACAAAGGTATCAGTGAAAAATGTAAACATTTAAAAAAAAATATTCATACAAATTGTTCATCGTCTTTAAATTGGTTCATTTTTTAAATGAATTATTTGCGTATTGAAATTTAAAATATAAATAATTTTAAAATCACATCAATGATCAATGGATCAAGTAATCATATTTTTCTTCGTTATAGAACAGTCAAACATTTTCTTAATGAAAGGAATATATATTGTAAAAACTAAGGTGTGTTAAATTGTATTTCAGATCATCATTGCACCAAATAGCACTGCTACATGTTTAGTTCATACGACGTTGTACTTGAGAAAATTGAGCTGGAAAGATTAGTGAAAAAATGTAATAGTCTTGAGCTGTTTTAAATTAAAATTTAATTTACCATTCTACGAGACATTGTATTATTAACTTGTATTACGTAAATGACTTTTAAGAAATGGATTCTAAAATTGAAAATAGAAATATTAAATGGCAGTGAAATATGTGTTTTAAAAATTATTTTTATGTAAAATATTACAACTATAAAAAATTAAGGTATTAACTGTTATTTATTTGCATGTGTAATTGTTTAAAAACATACAGCAATATGTACGTTACACTCAATTTTTCAAAGTGGTACGCCACTTTACTTCGACCCCTAATTTAGGGATACCATATCTATGAATTGCAAGGATTCTTCTCATGTTATTTTACGATTTTATATAGTTCATTAATACGGAACATGAGAGTAGAAAAAAACCTTAATTATCATCGTATGTGTTGCTTAGATGACTACAAACATATTTCTGATTTTAAAATGAGTAAAAAAAACTGTATTTATCTCGACTTTTTAGGTCAATACTTAATAAAATCCGATTAATTATTTTTTTATGATTCCTATAATTATATAATTTGTACTTCATAATTATGTTTATTTCTTGAAGCATTTCCTTAAAAGAACATTTTTGAAAAGAAATATTTCTTCTGATCTGTTGTTTCTTTCTATATGAATAATTTGTTTCCGTGGGTTAACAATAAATTGCATAGATTTTTCATTAAGAATGTATTATATCATGCCATTGTTTCAACATGTTTATAAACACATTTTAGAAGCCATTAAAAAAAGTCCATATATATTTGTATAAAGTATAACTTAAAATAAATTTAACGTCCAATCAGGTATCGAAATATAAAGTATTTTATTATTTTTATTTAATTGTAAATAAATCATTGTTCGTCATTGAGAGAAAGATTAACTTTTCTTCCAAAGTTAAAACATAAATAGAGTGCCTAAGTTCATTCATTGGTTCATAAAAGTATATCCATGTAATTAAAGGGATATATTCTGACTTTTGGCGGAAAGGGGGGAGGGGGTATCGTTTTCTTAGGCGAGTTTAACCATCGGGGTGCAGTCTCACAGTTGTCTTAAAGTCAGTTTAACCACGGGTTATAGTCTGGCCAGCTTCACCAGTATCTTATCAAACATGCAGAGGCGTCACTAGGGTGTGCCAGGGTGTGGACCGCACTGTGTGACACCATCACAATTAGGGGTGACGCCAACGTGTAAAATCATGTATTTTTTCGTTATTTGGCACTGGAAGACTCAAAGAAGATACATGGAATAATTTTTGTGTGAGAGTGACATATTGAGCTACCGCATTGAGTGAAAAAAACACTTATGACATCACTGATGGGAGGGGTGTAGATCAACCTCTAGTGACGTCACTGATGGGAGGGGTGTAGATCAAAATCTAGTGACGTCACTGATGGGAGGGGTGTAGATCAACCTCTAGTGACTTCACTGATGGGAGGGGTGTAGATCAACATCTAGTGAGTCTGTAGTAATTATGGCACTGGCTGACATCTGTCTTGTGGAATCAAAGTTTTCTGTGTTCATAGTAACCTCCATCACTTTTATCCTTAGGTGGCACTAGGGTTGGTGTCAAGTAACCTCCATCACTTCCATCCAGAGGCGGCACTAGGGTTGGTGTCACCCAGTGCGGTAGCTCATGGTTGTTACCCCTCACGACTTACCCCATAGACCTCCTCCGAGTCTGCCAGTATCTAATAACTGGAACATAGACCATATACCTCCTCCGAGTCTGCCAGTGCAAAATAACGGGAACATACACCATACTGTCTAATAATTTGAACATACCCCATAGACCTCCTCCGAGTCTGCCAGTGCCTAATAACTGGAACATACCCAATAGAACTCCTCCGAGTCTGCCAGTGCAAAATAACGGGAACATACACCATAGTGCCTAATAATTTGAACATACTCCATAGACCTCCTCCGAGTCTGCCAGTGCCAAATAACGGGGACATACACCATAGTGCCTAATAATTGGAACATACACCATAGACCTCCTCCGAGTCTGCCAGTGCCTAATAATTGGAACATACATAATTTTACATCTTGGTGTCAACCCTTGTGATTGTGTCACCCCGTGTGGTCCGCACTCCACGCACCCTATAGTGACGCCTCTGACTCCAGCTCTCTAGCATTTGCCGGATCGTTTGCCCTTATTTTTGAAGTTTCATCTGATGTTTACACCAGTACACATGTTGACCTTGGAGCCATGGCAATAAACCTAACGTGTGATTAAAAGTACGGAGGCCGACTGATGATATTATTAAAAATATTTAGGTTTATAAAATTATATAAAAAATAAAAAATTGTGGATATAAATTTCTGTTGACTACCCATTCACCCACGCCAACTGGAAAACCTTTTAATTTCCGCGCCCCTTATTTTCTTCATTTACATAAATAGAATTAACCAAGGATGTGACATTTAAGCCAGTAGATCCGGCAGTTTACTTCTTTCTCTTACACAAATGATAGATTTATAACGAGTGGTTTAAGACGCTGCTTGAAATATTATTTTATGCATCACTGCACCTACTCCTATCACGTGCAGAGGCGTCACTATTGGGTTGCGTATGTGCGGACAGTGCTGTGTAATACCATAACAAAAGGTGACACCAACAAAACAAAACTTTGCGATTTCCCGTAATTTGGTACTGGCAGTCTCGGATGAGAACTATGGAGTAAGTTGTGAGCTACCGCAATGGCTTACACCAACACTAGGTTCGCCTCTGCACATAGTTGTTGTTGTTCGTCCGTCGATTCGACGAAGACCACTCTAGTCATCCGAGGGTTGCTGGGAATGGCTTTGTTTGTGCGTGCGCAGATGGCTGATGAGGCCGATCCTTGCACGGAAGGTTCGGGAACAGAAGGGACAAGGGACGAGTGGGACATCTCCAGGAGGGTTGACAGCACGGGCGTTTCGGGCTTGCCTCTTCTTTTCTGCGGAGGTGATCCGGTTTGCCTCGCATGACTTGGCACCTTCGTGGATGGAAGAACGCCAGGTGGAACGATCCATTGCAGCAAGTTCCCACGTGTCTGGGTTGATGGCAAACGCTTTCAGTGAGGCTTTCAGTGTGTCTTTGAAGCGTTTCTTTTGCCCACCGTGGGACCGCTGGCCATGCTGGAGCTCGCCATAGAAGAGTCTCTTTGGCAGTCTCTCGTCTGGCATTCGGACCACGTGCCCTGCCCAACGAAGCTGGGACTGCATCAGGAGTGTGAATATGCTGGGGAGACCTGCCTTGGTCAGTACCACTGTGTCTGGTATTTTATCTTGCCACTTTATGCCGAGGATCTTCCTGAAAGTGGTTAAGCTTCCTAGCATGGCGCTGATACACAGTCCATGTTTCACACGCATATAGCAGTGTGGGAAGCACCACCGCTCTGTACACTTTCAGCATGGTCTGGATGGTATTGCCTCTTCTGTTCCAGACATTTGGGTACAGCCTGCCAAAAGTGGAGCTGGCTCTGGCAATTCTGACGCTCACTTCGTCATCGATGGTGTACATAGTACATACTAGCATACGCCATATAATATAAACATCTATATAATATATATCCTCAATATAAATACCATAGTATATTTGTGTACTCCCACATTCAAATGTAAAAATGCCCTATATAATATAATCCTCTCTATAATATATACCCTCAATTTAAATAACGGGCTATGTGTTTGTACTGTTATGAGACAACAACCATGATCTTATATTTATTGTAATTTTAACCTCAACGAAAAATCAAAGCACATTTTCAAAGCAGTATGGATACATTGTCCAGTCTGGATACATTGTCCAGTGTGGATACATTGTCCAGTGTGGGTAAATTGTCCAGTGTGGATACATTGTCCAGTGTGGATACATTGTCCAGTGTGGATACATTGTCCAGTGTGGATACATTGTCCAGAGTGTTCTCAAACTATGAACTCAACACCAGGACAAAGAAGACAAAAGTTCAGCACGAGCAGGTCCAAAACAAGCCCTGCATTCATTCTTGATTTAATATTTCTTCAACATGTGTATATTAAACGTGTCCTCAATGTTTGCTATTCTATAATCTTTTGTCTATATAATGCTATTGTTTAGCGGTGTTAATTGTCATTTTATTAAATGTGCATACATTTCTTTGGTGGTTTTTTTTTATTGTATTATCGCTTCATTGCAGTGTATTGCTTGGAAGAATACCATGTAAAATTATGATTGTTTTCTTTCTATGTAATGTGCAGTGCTATTCTCCATTGCTATTAAATTTACAAATCTGTTTCCTTATTAATAATGTTTTAATGTATTTAATGATTCCTTTCTAGTGTTCTGTCCTATAATTTCTATAATGTGAGATACTCCCCCATTTTACTTATTAATTGTTAATGTTCTTTGTTTAATATTGTGTTTTGTTCCTAAGAATATGTATTTAGTTTGTGAGTGAGTTGATTTCTTTTAAATTTGAAGAGAATGTTCCTATATACTCCCTGTGCATATTCTTTTGAGGATGTAAATGACCTTGTAAATGGAATGAAAATATACCCGGGGTAGGAGAATCCTTTCACTAAAAACGTACATTTGTATTTATATATCCCAAAGTATAGGTATCGAAATTAAGTGGCGTGCCACTTAAAAGAAATAGAATAGAGCAAGTAAGTCATGAGTTAAACAACTCATCTGAAACAAGTATTCAAAAATTAAAGTAAAATTAAATAAATTAATTTAATAGTTTCGTAGTTTTAAAAACAATCAAGTTTCAAAATCTACGTTTTTGTTTTACATTTAGACATTTCAATTGCCAGTTTCAGATTGAAAATTCAATAACTCTTTAAGTAGAGAAAAATTTCATAATACACCGTGTCATAGTATGGTAAATTAATTTTTTTATAGAAACACATAAATTCAACTATTTTTGTGAGCTAAGTTCTCTCCAGTACATTGTTATATTGTTATATCCAATGTGTCAGCACCGGTGCTTTTTGGTGTAGTGATAAATATAAATACAATATTTGAAATACGTGCCGTCTGTAAAGTGCGTCTCACTATTTTTGACCATTTCAACTCCCCCCTCCACCCTGTCACATATATAAAGTACAAATTCAAGAAATATACAGTTACTGTAGATAATTGAATAAAAGTTTCCATTTGACCACAGTGGTAACTTTATTTGTCTAATTGTTGTGACAGTAACAATTAATTAAATGAAAGTAGAATGCCTTC
Organism: Ampullaceana balthica; assembly: GCA_944989445.1. NCBI lineage: Eukaryota > Metazoa > Mollusca > Gastropoda > Lymnaeidae > Ampullaceana > Ampullaceana balthica. The sequence continues at coordinate 64,414 of CALYLW010001855.1, forward strand.
TTGCATTACAATGAAAATAAATTGTTTCCATTTACTCGTCTTTTATGCTTAATGCTGTGTATGTTTACAATTATTCTGTGACAATATTAATCAGATTAGCTTTGTGGAAATTTTAAAATGTGTTTGTAGTATCTGGCATGCACAACTAAACAGGAAAAGAAAACATACCTCATCCATCAATTCAATGGTTATGATACACTTAATATTTTTATTATCTACAGCCCAAAAACATATTTCCTTTTTCTTTTTTTTTAAATTTTAAAAATTTTAATCAAAGGGTGGAGTTTTTAGTATTAGTATCACTATTTTTATTAGCAACTGTGATAGGAAATAGATCAAGTAAAGGTAATAAAATTAAACAAAGGTACACTTATTGCAATTAAGAATTGCATTACTATTATAAAAAACTACGAATTTAAATTAAATTTTTTCAGAAACAATATGTGCCCCAAAGAGAATTACCGAGGGCAATAATATATAACAATTGTCGTGTAAACCTTGAGTCTAGTGACCAGTCTATCACCGGTCAACTATAAACAACAATAATATATAACACGTGTCGTGTAACACTTGAGTCTAGTGACCAGTCTATAGCAGGTCAACTATAAACAATAATATATAGCACTTGTCGTGTAACCCTTGAGTCTAATGACCAGTCTATCACCGGTCAACTATAATCAACAATAATATATAACACTTGTCGTGTAACCCTTGAGTCTAGTGACCAGTCTATCGCCGGTCAACTATAAACAAAATTGAATTTAACTTCATCACTACGTTCTCAAATCTGAGATTAAGCTTTATTCTAATTTGTGTAATATAAAACGTTACGTAATAAAATTAAAATTACTTTTGTTTATGAAGTTGTTTCCTATTTGATGAGGGATTTGTTGTCAATGTCTATGAACGTAGCATAATGTTTACCCGAATAGACTATCAGGGAAACAAAATTTAATGCTAGGAAATTAAATTGTGATTGGTTCCTTCTCGAATTAGCTACATATGGTTTTGGCTGGTAACTCAGCAGGTTTTGTTAGTGAATGTTTGAGTGACTTAGGAGCTTCTGTTAGTGAATGTTTCAGCGACTTCAAAGGTTTTTCTCTCTTTTTAGTGAATGTTTCAGCGAAATTTGAGCGACTTCGAAAGTTTTGAAAGTGTTTCACAATTTTAATATAAATATAGCGTAATTATTAGGTTTTAAAGGACCAAACGAGATTATATAAGTACTTTTTATAGTTTTCATAATTTAATAAATCCTACTCTAATGTATGCTCTAAAATTACACTTATGATAAATATAAAAAAAAATATATATAGAAAATATATATATTTATTTATATATGTGTGTGTATGTGTATATATATATGTATATATATATATTTAAAGGCATTTTTTTCTATAGTTTTTTAGTCCCATAACCTCGTGGTCGTTATAACCTCGTAGTCGTAGGGGGTTCTAATGTTTCCATTAGATCGTTCTCGGGCTTGGTAGACCTGGCAGTGCCCATTCCTCTCCAGGTCAGCGGAGGACTTTCTTAGCGTTAGTCATTCATCAACATTTTTTATAGTGGCTTTAACGTGGGATCACTATTGACTTCACTATCCAGCCACATTTAAGGCATTACATTTAACGATCTTTTTGTTTTATCTTGTGACAAATTTTACAATGTAAAAGAAATTACAAAACTGTGTATTATTTATTTAAAAATAAGAACACATAAAACTCAATTTAAAACTCAACGAATTATTTCCCGTAGATACACGGCGCATTATACACATTTATAATTATGGTCTCTACGTCACGATACATTATATCTATAGAACTAATCAAACAATACAGAACGTAATAATGTGGAGGTTATCCTTGATATACGCATTTTTTAACTTTACTTTTTTAATATGAATTCGGACATGGATAGGTTGCCTGGGGAAACCAGGGAAACCAATACTCTGTTAACATTTAACACCAATACTCAGCTAACATTTAAAACCAATACTCTGTTAACATTTAAAACCAATACTCTGTTAACATTTAAAACCAATACTCTGTTAACATTTAAAACCAATACTCTGTTAACATTTAAAACCAATGCTCTGTTAAAATTTAAAACCAATTCTCTGTTAACATTTAAAACCAATACTCTGTTAACATTTAAAACTAATACTCTGTTAACATTTAAAACTAATACTCTGTTAACATTTAAAACAAATACTCTGTTAACATTTAAAACCAATACTCTGTTATCATTTAAAACCAATACTCTGTTAACATTTAAAACCAATACTCTGTTAACATTTAAAACCAATACTCTGTTAACATTTAAAACCAATACCCTGTTAACATTTAAAACCAATACTCTGTTAACATTTAAAACCAATACTCTGTTAACATTTAAAACCAAAACTGTGTTAACATTTAAAACCAATACTCTGTTAACATTTAAAACCAATACTCTGTTAACATTTAAAACCAATACTCTGTTAACATTTAAAACCAAAACTGTGTTAACATTTAAAACCAATACTCTGTTAACATTTAAAACCAATACTCTGTTAACATTTAAAACCAATACTCTGTTAACATTTAAAACCAATACTCTGTTAACATTTAAAACCAATACTCTGTTAACATTTAAAACCAATACTCTGTTAACATTTAAAACCAATACTCTGTTAACATTTAAAACCAATACTCTGTTAACATTTAAAACCAATACTCTGTTAACATTTAAAACTAATACTCTGTTAACATTTAAAACCAATACTCTGTTAACATTTAAAACCAATACTCTGTTAACATTTAAAACTAATACTCTGTTAACATTTAAAACCAATACTCTGTTAACATTTAAAACCAATACTCTGTTAACATTTAAAACTAATACTCTGTTAACATTTAAAAGTCTATTAAATGTTCAAGGACAACATCACACTGTATTGAAGGTTAGGACGCAATAATCTTCTGTGTAGTATAATAGTCTGAAACAGATAATATAACATAAGATGATAATTTAGAATAATTAATAGAAAAAATGTATACAAATTGGTCTCTAAATTGTTTATAACATGTTAGTCAATCCAATATATAACAGTAAATGGCTTCTACTTCTGTCGTATACAACTATTTTGTGTAGTTTTAATGTATTTAATGTGACGTTCTACTTCCTATCATAGTGATCTTCTTTCTGTCTTTCACCCTCTCGCCAGTTACAATCTACTACATACACGTATTCTTTCTGTCACTAAGATACGCGCTAAAATAGTCGGTGAACGGTCCTCAATCTGTGTTATTGTTCATATAAATTACTACAAAGACATGAAATGTTAGAGACGATCAGTTGAATCGAGAACAAATTGTCCATCAAAGAACAATAGCCATTACATAATAAGGGATGGATGGTTACTATCAATATCATTTCCTATCAAAGAACAATAACCATTACATAATAAGGGATGTATGGTTACTGTCAATATCATTTCCTATCAAAGAACAATAACCATTACATAATAAGGGATGGATGGTTACTATCAATATCATTTCCTATCAAAGAACAATAACCATTACATAATAAGGGATGGATGGTTACTATCAATATCATTTCCTATCAAAGAACAATAACCATTACATAATAAGGGATGTATGGTTACTATCAATATCATTTCCTATCAAAGAACAATAACCATTACATAATAAGGGATGGATGGTTACTGTCAATATCATTTCCTATCAAAGAACAATAACCATTACATAATAAGGGATGGATGGTTACTATCAATATCATTTCCTATCAAAGACCAATAACCATTACATAATAAGGGATGTATGGTTACTGTCAATATCATTTCCTATCAAAGAACAATAACCATTACATAATAAGGGATGGATGGTTACTATCAATATCATTTCCTATCAAAGAACAATAACCATTACATAATAAGGGATGGATGGTTACTATCAATATCATTTCCTATCAAAGAACAATAACCATTCCATAATAAGGGATGGATGGTTACTGTCAATATCATTTCCTATCAAAGAACAATAACCATTACATAATAAGGGATGAATGGTTACTATCAATATCATTTCCTATCAAAGAACAATAACCATTACATAATAAGGGATGGATGGTTACTGACAATATCATTTCCTATCAAAAGTCATAGCGTCAAAGATACATAATGAGAATTAAAAAAAAAGATGTTTATCTTTAACTTTAATTCCATAGAAAAACTACTTGATGTCTTTTTAAAAGAATGTGTAAGTTTTAATTTGAATACACTTAATTAACTCTATTTACTTTTTTCATTGTAAATAAAAGAAGTGAATTTATTGGATTATAAGTAGAATAAGTTGCTAAAGTAATGTCAAGGTTGCATGAGTGCATAATTCCACGGACAGGGGAGCACTGAACTGAGCAGAGTGGAAGGAAACACGTGGTATTTTCTAAATAGTCGAGCACATAACTCTCCCCTTGTCATTGATGTGTGTCACGTGGTCAAGGGCATCAACTCTAGTGCAGTAGCGTTTCTGTAACAAAGGGAGTATTTATTTGTTGGGTTACTTCCCTAAAGTTCTCTACTTGAATTTATATTTTGTTAAAAGGCTGGAGTGACAGGAAAGTTGATATTTTATTGATATTATAGTTTGATGGCTTATTTCTAACCACTATTCCCCACACCTACCACAACCAACACTGTGAGATACTTTCATTAATTATTTAATGGCAACAATCCAGATCTGAATCGTATTTGTATCAAGAGTTTCAAGAATGCTAACAGTTTATTGAGATTGTTTCCCTAATTGTAGGGATCGAAGGCAAGTGGAATGCCACTCGAATAAAATAGAAGAAGTTCTGTTTTTCCCGTACAATTTCTGAAAATCAGTAACTGTTCGAAATGTACACATTCACATTAACGAGACTAAATAAATTAATTTGAATGTTTTCCTATTTTAAAAAATAATTATGATTTTAAAAACCGACAATTTCTTTTAATTTCATTGTTCTATTCAATAATTTGTATTTACCGACCACGAAATATTTATAATACAAACGTTATTAATAGTATGTGTTATAAAATTTAAATACCTTTTCATTTCATATTGTTTTACATTACAATTTTCTTATTTAACTAGCTCATTTTTCTAAACACAATGTCATATTAAATACATCAGACTCGGTGCTTTGTGGTGCGTTATTGATGGGAAATGAATTCATGGAGAGATAAAACAATATCCCACTTGATAAAATGTTGCTTAAAACACAAATAGAAACGAATCGTGGAAACAAAAGGCAATTAACCACTTGGCTTGTAAATAAAATTATAAAATACTGAACTTATTATTTGGTATGTGATTTAAAACTAATTGGAAACTATTTATTTTATCTCTTTTCAATGTTTTTAAAAAACAAAAAATTTTATCAACGAAATATGTCACCAGAGTACGATTAATCATTAAACATGTACATGTACAATGGTTAATATTTAAAATTTTTAATATTTTGTATGTGTATAAAAAGTTATTATTTTTTCTCTCCAAACCCTATATTTAATTAAATAAATTCAGACTATAGCCATCTTCTCATTCATCTTGCCATTTAAGTTTTCTTAATTACAAAGACATATTTAAAAAAGCCTGTACCGGTGCTCTTTGGTGCGGTGATGAATGGAGATACAATTTAACACAACTTAGTTATTTACAATATTTCCTTAAATACAAAATATTTTGAACTAGGTTTTGCTGAGGCGCCCACTATTTTAGGGCGCCTACGGCGCCCACCTTTTTCAAAAACCCAACCAACTTGTCCTTATAAGATAAATACGTAATATTAAACTTCCTTAAATATAAACAAAGTATTTTATAATAGAGGTTGTAGGGCGCCTACTGCACCCACTTTTTTGAGGGGTCAAAAGCCCAAGTAACGTATCCTGGTATGATAAATACGAAATATTTCTGAAATGTACACAAAGTATTTATATAATATCTTTTTAAAGTGCTAATCACAACACGATTTTTAACTAATTTTTGAAAGCAGCGCACGAAATTGTTGCACCAAAAATAACTCTATGCGAACTTCCGCATAAAATTGTTCAATATGAAAATTATTAAAATAAATGAAAGTTCTGTATTACATTATTTTTTATTCTGATGTGTAAATTAACGATTATTTAATTGTTAATTTTGATTAAAGCCAAAAATTAAAATGTATGATGTCATAAGTAACATTTATTAAACGTTCTATTTGAAAACCTATATAACACTGAAATGTCTCCTTATATGTCATATTTTAACCGAATACGCAAAAAGACAAGTGTGTTGACATTATTTGGTTCAAGTGATGAGTGGGTCTAATTGACAATATAACCAGCCGAGATGAACAATCATTCACATGGAACTGAGGTAATTGGTATGCACAAAACAGTCTTGGCAAGGAATGATATTATCGGATATAGGAGTTCATTAAGTCTTTACCATTGTAGAGGGTTATTGGATTCAGGAACTTTCATCTCATTTTTGTAAAGCAGTAATTCATCAGAAGAACTGTCGTTATTTTATGTCTCTGAGTCCGACTGCATCACTGCCGTTAACATAATACGCTTTTCATTTGGTTTGATAAGTAGTCAAAGTGTTAGAACCATGGTTGGCAAAGTTTATCAACTTTTTGAACATTCCCATCAGTCAATAGTTTAAAACCAAAATGTTCGTGTAATTGTAAGGAAATTTATTATTTATCGGCCTTCATCTTTTTTTTTACATTTTGACTTCCAATAATTTGTAAGTGATGGATCGATTAATCATTAAAAAAATAATTTAATTGTTAAAGTTTTCTAACGATGGATCGAGAACTTAATCGTTAAATTTCGAATTCCTAATATGTATATAATTTATATAAATATAAATATAAATATATATATATATATATATATATATATATATATATATATATATATATATATATATATATATATATTTAAATTTGGCACACTTTTAAACTTTTGTATTTATAAAAAACAAAAACGCATCAAATGTATCAGACCAAATGTTAGCATTCGATAAGTTAGGATGGAAAGTTTGGATGAACATAAACATTGAATCCAATAAAGTAATATATATCTAAAATATTTTAAACTATTTATTTTACTAATCAAATGGTTAGTTTGTACAATCGTGACTAGTTTGGGGCTCCAATATAAAGTACAGGTATGAAGTTAAAATTAAAGATAAAAATTAATAGCAAGATACATGTTATCTAATATATTAATCTAAGCCTGTGTTATTCTGGAAATTGTTTACATTTGTTTATGAATGTTGCTATGTTTGTATATATTTTTATATTACGTTTGTATGTTTGTTTGTATGCATCTATGTTTGTTTTCAGACTTTGTAATAATACAATCAAGAGAAAACCAAATAATGAACAGCGAACAAATTTTATTGGAAGGTTAATTTTAATCTACATATGGTTTAGTATAGTTTTTAGTTTTTTTTAACGTATTGCACTAACACGGATGTTCTTGAAACTCTTCTTTATCTATCAACGGTAAATAATAACCTAGAATTAGCCTAAAATTCATAATCATTTATTGTTTAATATAAATAATTTACGCTTAAAAATTATATACATTAGCATTGGTTCAGCTTATCGACTAAAAAAAGGTATTAGAGAAAAATTTAAATATTCTTAACAAAAATAATAACACATATTCATACAAATTATTCATCGTCTTTAAATTGATTCATCTTTAAATGAATTGTTTGCGTATTTAAATTTAAAATATAAATAATTTTAAAATTAAATCATTGATCAATGGATCAAGTAATCATATTTTTCTTCGTTATAGAACAGTCAAACATTTTCTTAATGAAAGGAATATATATTGTAAAAACTAAGGTGTGTTAAATTGTATTTCAGATCAACATTGCACCAAATAGCACTGCTACATGTTTAGTTCATACGACGTTGTACTTGAGAAAATTGAGCTGGAAAGATTAGTGAACAAATGTAATAGTCTTGAGCTGGTTTTTTTTTAAATTAAAATTTAATTTACCATTCTACGAGACATAGTATTATTAACTTGTATTACGTAAATGACTTTTAAGAAATGGATTCTAAAATTGAAAATAGAAATATTAAATTGCAGTGAAATATGTGTTTTAAAAATTATTTTTATGTAAAAATATTACAACTATAAAAGTAAGGTAATTTTTGTTAATTATTTGCATGTGTAATTGTTTAAAACACGGCTGCATTAATCTGACTGTTTACTCAATTTTTCAAAGTGGTACGCCACTTTACTTCGACCCCTAATTCAGGGATACCATATCTATGAATTGCAAGGATTCTTCTCTAGTTATTATTACACGCTTTTAATTAAGTTACACTGTTTGTACGTTGTATCCATCCATCCTTCCTTCAAATATTGAAACGTAAAATTTAACCAATTCTGATGGTCCTAGAGATCTCAAAATTTTACCACAGATAGATCTTGGATGACAAAGAATTGTATCAAAATTTCAGATCGATCGAATGTACCGTAATTAAATTAATCAATTTTTAGTTTATCTCTATTTATAACTATTTACACGCTTTTATTTATGTCACACTGTTTGTATGTTGTATCCATCCATCCTTCCTTCAAATATTGAAACGTAAAATTAAACCCCTTCTGATGGGTATAGAGATCTCAAAATTTTACCATAGATAGATCGTGGATGACAATGCATTGTATCAAAATTTCAGATTGATCGACTGTACCGTAATTAAATTAATCAATTTTTAGTTATCTCTATTTATCACTATTTAGAATGTATAGTCGTCTGCTAGAGTTGACCTCCATGGCTGACTGGTTTCACTCCAGCCCTCGCAAATTCCCGTGTTTAGATCAAGGGCAGGGGAGATCAGCTCGTGTCAGTCTGTAAATGTTTGTAAATAAAAGCGTGTCCTTTTTAAAAAAAACGATTTTTTTACATTTTACTTATTAGAATGTATAGTCGTCTGCTAGAGTTGACCTCCATGGCTTACTGGTTTCACTCCAGTCCTCGTTTACCAAATTCCCGTGTTTACATCAAGGGCAGGGGAGATCAGCGCGTTTCAGTCTGTAAATGTTTGTAAATAAAAGCGTGTCCTTCTTAAAAATTTTTTTTTACATTTTACTTATTTTAACCATGGTTTATTAACTCGCTTTCGTTCCTATGGCATTATTTGTCTAACAATTTTTCAAACTTCCAACGTAAAATTGAACCACTTGTGATGGTCCTAGAGATCTGAAAATTTTACCTTAGATAGATCTTGTATGACAATGCATTGTATTTAAATTTCAGATCGATCGAATGTACCGTTATTAAATTATTGAACTTTTTAGTTTATCTATAGTTTATATATAAGCATCTGTACCGACGGCTTTTGTTGACATCCGTGAGTTCCCCCCGTTACCACATCCCAATGTTTTTAAAACGTTGGGCGGGCGCTTGTAAGGTATTCGGTAAAATAAATAGATGTAAAAAATTGTTGTTAAAAACCAAGTTTTTATTAGTAGACTAAAAAGAATAAAATAAATAAAGATAAAAAAAAGATTTTTAAAAACCACGTTTTTACAAGCGGACTAAAAAGAAGAAAATAATTTAAAACTTGTAAGTTCAAGTACTTTTATTTAATATGACTAAAAACGTGGGGCGGGTGTTTGGTATAAAAATGAAAGATTTCTAATTTAGAAGGCAAAAGAGAGATCTATAAGTAAGAGAATGAGTGAACCGCATATGTTAAACCTCATAAGCGCCCGTCCCACGTTTTTAGTCATATGAAATCGATGTACTTGAACTTACAAGTTTTAAATTATTTTCTTCTTTTTAGTCCACTTGTAAAAATGTGGTTTTTAAAAATCATTTTTTTATCTTTATTTATTAAATCCGCGCCCCTTGTTTTCTACATTTAAATAAATAGAATTAACATAAGATGCAACATTTAATTTATTAAATACGGTCGTTTATTTCTTTCGCTTACACAAAACATAGATTTATAAAAAGTGGTTTAAGAAACCGGTTGAAACATTATTTAATACATCACTGCAGCTACACCTATCACGTGTAGTGGCGTTACTACAACATTATTTGATGCATCACTGCAGCTACTCCTATCACGTGTAGTGGCGTTACTACAAAATTATTTGATGCATCACTGCAGCTACATCTATCACGTGTAGTGGCGTTACTACAACATTATTTGATGCATCACTGCAGCTACTCCTATCACATGTAGTGGCGTTACTAGAGGGTTGCGGACAGCACTGGCTCATATCATAACAAAAAGGTGACACCAAAAAATAAAATTATTTTTGTTCCCGTTATCTGGTACACGGAGTCTCGGAGGAGGTCTGTGGGGTAAGTCGTGAGAGGGTTACCCCAGCCCTAGGGACGCCTCTGCAAACATGATTATATTAACTGTAATATAAACGCCACTTTTTAAACCGACTTAAAAATGTTGACGAGAATATATTGTGAATTTTAGTAATTTAAATGTGAATATATTGTGCTTTTCAGTAATTTAAATGTGGAGAATAATTTAATTTTTTTCTTTTAAAATTTCAGAGAGTGTTATTGTCAATATGATTATCATGTATATGGAATGAGTAATTTCTCTATAATTGACTATAAAACTTTAAGAAAGAGGCCCCATGCCAAGTTTCAAGTAAAGGTAATAACAAAATTACAATGAAGCTAAAGTGAAGTTTTTTAGTTGACCTATGTATCATGTTATTTCTAATTGTCACAGGTAGGTTACTGGAAGAAGAAAAAAGTAACATTTAAATTATGAAATCTATCAAATTGTATTTGGTTGACATACTACAACATGTATAAGTGATGTTCACATGGTACTAAAGGCCATGTAATGATGTTTTTCATGTGTGTTTGGAAAGAACAAAAAATGTCCACTTTAATTAGATTAGAGAAAGTCGGACACAATAAAATACATTATATATGCTATTCAGGAATGAAGGAGGAAAGTTTGTTGTCTTCCGTCTGACTATAAATAATGACATAGTCAACGGGTTTGAATCCACGTACAAACGTCTTCATTTACCATACAGTAATATCAAGTAAAACCCATCTTATTAAGGTATTTTCTTTCGTTGGAAATGTATGTGTTTATTGAGGTCGAGTCGCTTTTTGGAGACAATTAAATAAAGAGGTAATGACCGAAAACTTTATTTATACACTTACAAAATATAACACATTTTCCAAAGTAACAATTAGTAAATGTACTCTAGTAACATATTTTGTTAATAATTTTAAAAATGCATAAATATTTAAAATAAATAGTTTCCAATTAAGTTTTTTAAATCACCTCACAAATAAACCTATATGTGGAAGAAAATCAGTAGCCCCGAGCCTAGTGCTCTTTATGGGTCTTCCCGGAATACCCGCTCAGCTGTCTGGCCCCCAAGGGGACGTAACAGCTGAGAAACCCCACCGCAAGCGTTCGCTTCTGAAACGGCGACCTGGGCATCCAGAAAGTCGAAAATGCCTCCCACAAAATGACATCACAAGGAGGGGTGGAATTCCCTACATCGACCCGCTACCACTTTAGCGCCACCCCGGCAAAGCACACGAGTCTCAATGGTTAGGACCGCCGCAGTGCAGGGGATCATCCATGACCTACCTAGAGTGTACCCCCACTGGAAGGTTTCCTCAGAGCTGGCGTCCGCTTTGTTTTTCGCGGTTCCCTTTGCTATTCCGAAATTGCGCTCCTGGCCCTAAACCGGCACCGCTCAATTGCGTTGCTAGTAAAAAGCTCAATCATTTATAAAGTAATTTACATGCCGTGTCGTTAATTTTTCTTTTGTGTTTTGTTGATCCATTTCTATTTGAGTTTTAAATAACAATTTAACAAGCAGGTACATTTTTTATATCTTTCTATGAATTAAACGATTGTAACAAAAATAATTGTATTTAAGCTCCCTCTCCATTTGTATAAGATATTTTAAAAGTTGGATGAGTTCAATTAAAAAATGTATAAATATTTTACAATGTATTCCGTATCTTTTTAATACATGTGCTTTCATTTCATTTTGGATATTAAATGTGTGTTCTTCATATCTGCTTGTTTCTGACTATTTAAACACATAACTAGAAAATCGAGTGAGGCGGGACAGGGTAAACACTATTAATATTTTCTTGCAAGGCACCTGCTTCCATACGTTAGTCTAATGGACACTCATTATGTAGTGGAAAGTACACCCTTAACAGCATCTCCCGACAAGGGTTAAGTGACGTCATGGAAGGCAGATGATGGATGAAGTATCACAGGAACTGGTCATCATATAAACTGTACCGCAGCCCGAAATCCCGAAAACATTTTGAAGGTCTTTTAAATTAAATGGTGTTACATAGTCTATCATTGTTCGGTGGTCGGAAACTTCGACCTCGGACGGTTCGACCCTGCCAGTTCGAACACAGGACGTTTCGACCCCGGTCGAATGCAATCAGGTAATATTAGAAGCATAATATAAAAAGAAGTTACGTTATTAAAAGTATTAAACATAAATATGCCCATGTAGTAGAAGTATATTTTATTACATGTTTATATATAGATATACATGTATAAGTATATAATCATAATTTTTATAACTATAAATATAAAGAAATGTGTTTATTATATACAAAACACAGTAAATTCAATTATAATTATTACCATAACTGAAGTGCAGTAAAATTACATCGCACCAATGATGCACAAAAAAGCACCGATTCGGATGTATTTAATGAAACATTGTGTTTTGATGTGAAGTTAGATAAATAACACGTTTTAATTTTTTTATTAATATGTAATTTAAATTCTATAAGACTTAGTATTAATAAGTTGTGTTTCGTAAATGTTACATTGCATGCAAGTTAAAAAATTGTATATAAATATAAAATTATATCATGAATTTACTTTTATAAAATGTAATAATTTTTTTATTAGTACACTATACAAAGACTTTATTTAGTGTAACTTATTTGTATTTCAAACTGCCTATTACGTATCTGATCCTCTAGAATCATTTCCTTCATTGGACGAAAGTGGCACGCCACTTTACTTCGATCCCTACATTTAGGGATAAAATGTCAATAATTTGCTATCATTCTCTTACACCTAGAATAGACTGAGGCATCTAGGAACTCGTTACCCTAGTTCAGGCTATTTATATATTAATAAAGTTCTAAACCTTATTCACTCAGTATGATAATAAAATTTGCAAATCAATATGTTCCTTGTGCACATTGTTTCTGTTATTATTAGCATTCTCTAGTGTTACTGAAATGTTTATCATGGTATTTGATGCTTGACAGATCAGCTTGATGCTCCACCGTCACTAGAGGAGCTTAGTAGGGCTATCGATCATCTGAGCAATGTGAAGGCCCCAGGCAACGATGGCATTCCTGCAGAAGTCCTTAAGCACGGCCAGCCAGCACTACTGAAGCCTCTGCACGAACTCATGTGTGAATGCTGGGAACACGGTCACATCCCACAGGATATGCGTGACGCCAAAATAGTCACGCTTTATAAAAACAAAGATGATCGCAGCGATTGCAATAACTATCGTGGCATCTCCTTACTGAGTATTGTGGGAAAGGCTTTTGCCAGAGTGATCCTTGCACGCCTGCAAACTCTGGCACATAATGTTTACCCGGGATCACAATACGGTTTGCGGGCTGGCCGGTCAACCATGGACATTATCTTCTCACTCCGTCAGCCACAAGAGAACTGTCGGGAGCAACAGAAAGCCCTCTTCGTTGCCTTCATACATATAACAAAGGCATTTGACCTGGTCAGCCGCAAGGGTCTGCTACGTATATTTGAAAAAATAGGATGTCCACCGCGGCTTCTCTCCATCATTTAGTCCTTCCACACCAACATGCAAAGCACAGTGTTCTTCGATGGCGCCACCTCAGAACCCTTCCCAGTTTGTAGCGGAGTCAAACAGGGCTGTGTACTGGCTCCAACACTCTTCGGTATCTTTTTCTCGATGCTACTGCGTCATGCTTTCAAGGACTGCTTCCAGGTTGTAAACATCCATACCAGGATGGATGGAAATCTTTACAACATCAGCCGTCTCCGGGCGAAGAGAAAAGTGGAAACGGTTTTAATTAGAAAGTTGCTCTTCGCTGATGGCGCAGCCCTTACCTCACATTCAGAGATAGGTCTCCAACTTTTGGTCGATAAGTTCTCAGAAGCATGCAATGATTTTGGCCAAACGATACGCCTCAAAAAGACCAACATTATGAGACAAGGAACAGACTGCCTCCCAGTAATCTCCATTGAGGGAAACACCTTGGATGTCGTCGAGGAGTTTACCTACCTTGGCAGTAACATCACACGCACACTCTCCCTGGAAAACGAAATTGAAACCAGAATCGGCAAGGCTGCATCACTAATGGCTAGGCTGAATCAAAGAGTGTGGAACAATGCACAGCTTACTGATTGGACGAAAATCACTGTGTACCAGGCCTGCGTGCTCAGCAAACTCCTCTATAGCAGCGAGTGCTGGACGACCTATGCCCAACAAACAAAGCAACTCAACAGCTTCCACTTACGATGCTTGCGCAGGATTCTGCACATCAAGTGGCAGGACAAGATCACGAATGTCGAGGTACTCAGAAGGAGTCATATGCTGAGCATGCACTCAATCCTGAGTGAGAGGCGCCTGTGGTGGTTGGGACATGTCCGCAGGATGAGCTCGGAGCGCATTCCAAGAGCCTTGCTTTACGGCGAGCTGGCAACTGATATGCGGAAGAGAGGACGCCCCTGCTTGCGCTTCAAGGATGTCTGCAAGAAAGACATGACTCTGGCGCAGACAGACCATAAAACATGGGAGACCATTGTTGAGGAGCGCACCTCCTGGTGGGCAAAAGTACGCGAGGGCATCCTAGTCGCGGAAGCTTCCCTTGCAGCCAGGAGCGAGGAGAAAAGGGCCAGGAGAAAGAGGAGGGGGTGGAGGGGCAGGAGGAAACGCCATCATCCCTTGAGGATGGACGGATGCCATAGATATATATATATATTTTCTTATAATAAGGAAATAGTGAAAATCAAATGTGAATTTTAAACCAATGTCTACAAATAAATGTTTTAACCAATTATAAAAATATAATAGCTATGTATTATTTCAGACAAACCTTATTACAAAATTCATGACCTTGTCTTTTTTCATCTCGTCATCTTGTCATTTTGTCACCATGTCATTTTGTCACCATGTCATTTTATCACCTTGTCGTTTTGTCATGGAACCAAAAAGCACTCACTCTCACTCTCTTGTGTTTAATCTCTCTCTCTCTCTATCTCTCTATCTGTGTATCTCTCTCTTTGTCTCTCTCTGTCTCGTTTTCTCTTTGTCTCTCTCTCTCTCTCTATCTGTGTATTTATCTCTTTGTCTCTCACACTCTGTTTCTATCTCTCTCTTTCTCTCTCTGTCTCTCTTTCGGTCTCACTATATATCTGTCTCTCTCTCTGTCTCTCTCTCTGTGTAAATATCTCTTTGTCTCTCTCTCTCTATGTCAGTCTCTCTCTATTTCTGTCTCTCTCTGTCCCTCTATCTCTCTGTCTCTCTCTGTCTCTCTCTCTCTCTCTGTGTATCTCTCTCTTTGTCTCTCTCTCTGTCTCTATAACTCTATGCCTCTGTCTCTCTCTCTTTTTTTGCCTCTCTCTCTCTCTCTCTCTCGATCTCCCCCTCTCCCTCTCTCTATCTCTCTCTGTAAAATTGCGAATTTGAAGAGATAAAATTGATCATTCCTTTAGATTATAAAACTGATTTATTTCTTTCAACGCACTTCTTTTAATTCAACAAACAAAGTAAACGTTATTAAGTCAATGACATTTTTAAAAATATAAAACTTTATTAAAAAATATTTATACTGATGTAATAACATAACGGAATAAAATAAAACTATATCTCACAGTTGTCCAAAACTTCATCGCCAGGATCAACGTATTTAAATGATACAAGATATATTTTAATGACAGCTTTGACTTATATTTAAGGAGAATTAAAAAAAAACTTTTTTTTAAAAACTCCAACCTTTGTGAACTCAATGGGAGGAGGGGGGAGGAACCGACTTAATGTCACAAATAATACAAAAGTGATCTGAGGACAGGAACCGACTTAAGTTCACAAATAATACAAAAGTGATCAGAGGACAGGAACTGACTTAAGGTCACAAATAATACAAAAGTGATATGAGGACAGGAACCGACTTAAGGTCACAAATGATACAAAATTGATCTGAGGATAGGAACCGACTTAAGGTCCAAATAATACAAAAGTGATCTGAGGACAGCTCTTCAGTTATATGTGCGGATTTAACAACGCAATTGTCAATATGCAATACCTAATCATTAAACTTGTCTTGATCATACTTCTCTTTACTTATAGCAAACATAGAACCAATGCAATATTTTGAGGTAAAACAAAAGTAGCTTATACATAGCGTGAATCTATAATGATAATACTGATATAGAAATAGAACTTAGAAAATAGAGCAAAATACAAAAAAAATAATCACATTTTTACTGAATATTAATATAGATATTACTATATATTTTAAAAGTTAAGGCTATGACTATTATTAGGCCTTTTATTTATTTATTAAATATTTACTGCGCTTAAACGGGTTACCATGACGATGCGCTACAATGTCTTATACTTTAATAAATATATATTGTTAATCAATATACATAATTCCCGTCGTCTGTATGGTTGTAATGTAATGCTTTTCTAATTTTTAGAAAGCAGGGCACCAAATTACTGCACTAACAATAACACTTTTCTAATGTTCCGCATAAAATTGTTCAATATGATAATAAATGAATCAAAAAAAATAAATAAATAATACAATAAATGAAAGTTCTGAATTACGTTATTTTTTAATCTGATGAAAAACTTCATTCATTTTTGACGGGTGATAAAATTCTAGTAAAATAATAGCTGCCAATAATTACAGTTATTCAATAAATGGCAAAATATCACAAAAATAATGACGTTATTTACACATAAATAGTCATATTTAAAAAACAAGAGATTGAAAACAATGTTGTTTTGATTAATTATTCTATTAAAGTTCATTTATTGTTATATAAATTATTTAATAACAGTTATTAATTGTTATCTGCTATCTTAGATTCTGTAGTTTAAATTACGTATGTGTGGTTTGTGTGTGTGGTTTGTGTGTGTGGTTTGTGTTCTGGTGTTGTTTATTTTTATATAAATTTTAGAATCTTAAGTTAAATGTCACATTATTGTATGTTGTTAAAAATGGCAATGGGAGTTGTTTTTCCCGTTAGCGATGCACCACAAAGCACAGCTAATGTTGTATTTACGATGAAATTCAACGAGTTTTTTTTTACCAAACTTTGGATAATTGAATGATTAGAAATTTTATTCCCCAAAAAATGTTAATTTATTTAAAATTAAAAATTTTATGACTCTTGATATTGAATACTTGTGTTTTTTGTATGGACCCAACGTAAAAATAAATGTATAGAAACATCACATTTGAAGGAAAAATTCTATTTAAAATTGTAATTTATAAAGACTTTTAAAGAACTGTACAATTTTTGTATGTACTTTAACAGATATGCTTATCTGACGGGTTATGTAACCGATTTTATATCCAGCTGTTTTTCGCAATAGGAAACGAGTCTATTTTATTCAAGTGCTATTTCACTTGATCTCGATCCATATAAATAGGGATACAATGTCAATGAATAGTTAGGAGAATCCTACCACAGATAAAGCCTATGTCCAATTTCAACAAACTCATTCCACAGGTTTATGTCAAAATTCTTAAAAATTACTAATTTATTGTTGATATATATATATTGTATAATTAACTTGCCTTTCTTGTCTGCAAGACAGTATACTTAATGTGTTAATTAAAATGGTTATCATCATCATCATCGTCAGTTCCGTGACTGTTGCGGTCTTTGTGGGGAGCGCATGGACACATCAACAGATAACGATCTCCACATTTGCCTATTTGTTCTGTGCCAATAATTCATGCAATTTCATCCCTGTCCATTCCTTTATGTTGTCTATCCAGCCTTTCCGTTGTTGACCTCTTCGCCGACCCCCTTCTACTGTGCCTTGAAGGATAATTTTTGTCAGGGTATCATGTCGCAGTACATGACCGTACCATGCAATCTTATGTCTCTTAATTGTTGTTATAATTGTTTCTTGATGACCCCAAATAGAGTTTATTATGTCCCAGATCTATTCATTCCTCTTGTGTTCTAAATAGGAGATCTGGAGAATTTTTCTCAAGCTTTTGTTTTCAAATGGATGCAGCTTGCTTTCAGTAGCTGCCATTAGTGTCCAGGTCTTACATTCATAAAGGACAATGGTTTTGAACAGAGCTCTGTAAAGCCTGAGCTTTGTTGGAAGGCTAATGTTTTTTGCTGTTCCATATTTTGGTTAACTTCGTCATTGCAGCCATTGCTGGCCCAATTCTAGCTCGAATTTCAGCTTCACAAGTACCATCTTACATGTTTAAACAATTAAATACTCTATATGGATAGAAGGATAATGTGTAGTTTTTCTCTCACAAAAAACATACATGAACAGCGCTGCCATTGACAATGGGAAAAAACCTAGGCAATATGTAAAAAAACACACAAAAAACAACTAGATCCCAAAGTCAAAAACCAAAACACGCAAAAAATAAACAAATATGACGTCACATAGTTCCAGCCACCCCCGCCCTTTAAAGCCGAATTTCCTATTTGAAAATGAACATGTTTCAAACCATTTTATTGATATTTTAGTGTGTATTTAGTGTGAGGCTGCACTCTAATACCTTAACACAAGTGAAGACATTTAAAAAGTCATTAAATAAATTGAAAGCAATCAAATATTTAAGAGGATACAAATGTAAAGTTTCGCGTTATAATGTGACGTCAGAGTTCTTGAACACCCCCTTCCCCATTGTTACACATCGTCAAAAAAGTGTGACCCCCCACCCCCATCCCCCCTGATGTGTGTCGGCATTTATGGACGGCGCTTAAGGCAGAGGCATCACTATGGTTGGTGTCATCCAGTGCGATAGGTCATGGTGTCATCCTCTAACAACTTATCCCGTAGACATCCTCCGAGTATACAAGTTCCAAATAAAGGAAACATACATAATATACACATTGGTGTCACTCCTTGTGATGGTGTCATCCCTTGTGATGGTGTCACCCCTTGTGATGGTGTCACTTGGTGTGGTCCACACCCCCTCACCCCCCTAGTGACGCCTCTGCCCTAAGGCATTAGGATGTTCTATATAACTATTTGTAAAATATACTTACCTCTGAATTTATTAATCACGTTTGTCGCCTTTCTTATAAATGGCATTTTCAGCATTATTGGTATCATTCTTATTTTATCTATTACAGACGCTTCTTCTATACAGAAGATTATTCTGTCCTACGTTCAAACATTGTCTCGTCTTGCATTTGTATTTGAATTTTAAATTTTGATAGAGTGTTGGTTCTCCTTCTTTGATGAGGGATCCATTCCACGTCCGGAATAGGAAAATAGTTTTTATTTGAAATAATGAATCGACTAATCGTAAAAATATTTTATTTGATTAAAAATAATTTGATCGAATAAAATTAGCTTAAAATTTAAGAAATATTTCTAATTATTTTTTTCCAATTTATTAAAAATTTAGATATTTCTTTCAATTGCATACTTTTCCTTCGTATTATAATTATTTATTTAGATGTGCAAACTTAAACAAAATTTTTTTTCTTCCTTATTTCTTGAATAACAGAACGAATTTTCTGTGTTACGTCCAAACATTTGGGAGTCATGGAATTACCGCAACTTAATAAATTTTGCGAAATCATAGTTTACGACTTATTTGTGATCTATATATGCCTTAAGGGCCGTCCATAAATGACGTACCACGCCTATGGGGGGGGGTCAAGCATTTGGAACGAAGCGACACGGTGGGGAGGGGGGGGGGTAAATAGATGTGACGTCACTTCAAAACATCGCGCAATTATAAATAAAATTTACACTTAACTAATTTCTTGCTTGCAATTTATTTAAAGACGTTTTTAATAGCTCCACGCGTCTTACGATGTGTACGGCTCGCGATAATTTATCAAATAAAAAATGTTCGTTTGAAATATTCCCTGTGAAATACTTTTAACACGAGAATGATTGAGAAATATCTGTCAAAGGGAAATAGAATAAAGTTCTGACAAACTACAAGGTATTTTCATACAACTTTTTCCTGTGAACATGAAAGAAAAATTATAAAACAAAAAACATTTTAGGTTCTTTAAATGAATCAATGACAGGAAGTTAACGAGTCCTTGGAGTTTGCCAACAATATTTACCGTATGTACTTGTGCTATAGCCTGTTCGTTCATAAGCCAACCCCCCTCTTTTTGGAAGAGAATAGTATAGAAAGTGTGTAATTCGCTCTTAAGCCGACCCCAAGAGTTACTGGTATAATTTTGTTTTTTCGGAAAACATTGGCGAAAGCGCGTACATTAAAATTCGTTAAATTTGTTGTTGAAAAAAACATTTATAAAACAATTTATTAAAACATTCCCAAAAATAAATAAAATGTTTAAATAAGGTAAGTGCAGTTGTTTAATAATATTTTATAGCTTCTGGTAGAGCAGTCGACTCTTGTAGAATGCACACAAAAAGCTTGATGATCTAGAATAACAACACCGATATTCAATGTACATGCAGAAATCACCTATGATCCGCTCGTAAGCCGACCCACCAACATTTTCCCCTTAGATTTCGTCAAACAAAGTCTGCTTTAGAATGAGCATACACGGTAGTTACCAGTTGAGACAAGCCAATGTTTTTTAAAATATAAAAAAAAATCCAACCCCTCTCCCCTTTTCATTTATTTCTCCACTCCTATCGCGACCGTGTTAAAAAGTGCCTAGTCTAAAAAAAATTAGAAGTATATTTTAGTTGTTCAAAAATATTTACTGTAAGAACAAAAAATAAATGAATTTTAAAAAAAAAGTAATGAAATCTGGACAAAACAAAGGGTTGACAATAATTTGGGCTTGATTTAAATTTTAAAAGTTAAATGTTTGGTTTGTAAATGGTTGGTGATGTCATTACTGTTCCCACCCGCCATTAGGTGTTGACGTGCATTGCTAAAAAAATTTAACAAACTCGCCCCCTTTCTTGTGTAGGAATAATAGAAAAACTGATTTTAATAAGACGTACAAAGTTGTCTGTATGTAAAGTTTATCAATTAATAAAAACAACCCGTAAAAAACCAAGTTTTTGACTATAAATCCTTTACGTATGAGAAGTAACTAAAAGAATGTTCATTATAACACGCAGCGCCAGACCATCCAGAAATATAAAATTGAAGTTGTGTCGTAAAACATGTTTAATATAATACGCACCGATCAGGAATATGTTTATAAAAAGAGCTGTCAATAAAATACGCACCTTATTGCGCGACAGAAAGGTTGTTCAATATAATACGCACCGCGACGCTCTATCTCAAAAAATAGCATGATACATAGGAATAAAAAAAATAATCTAAAAAATAAATAATTTAATTACGGTACATGCGATCGATCTGAAATTTTGATACATTGTTTTTATCATCGGTACGAAACTGCCTGCAAAATTTCAGCTCGCTATCTTGCGAGCAAGTGGGTTAAAAATCGATCAAAAGTTTTGGCGACAAGCAAGCAAGCAAGCAAGCAAGGTCCGCCGCAGACACCACGAGTTAATATAAAGGATTTAATAAGAAAAACCCGTAAAAAACCAAGTTTTTGACTATAAATCCTTTATGTACGAGAAGTAACTAAAAGAATGTTCATTATAATACGCAGCGCCAGACCATCCAGAAATACAAAATTGAAGTTGTGTCGTAAAACATGTTTAATATAATACGCACCGATCAGGAATATGTTTATAAAAAGAGCTGTCAGTAAAATACGCACCTTATTGCGCGACAGAAAGGTTGTTCAATATAATACGCACCGCGACGCTCTATCTCAAAAAATAGCATGATACATAGGAATAAAAAAAATAATCTAAAAAATCAATAATTTAATTACGGTACATGCGATCGATCTGAAATTTTGATACATTGTTTTTATCATCGGTACGAAACTGCCTGAAAAATTTCAGCTCGCTATCTTGCGAGCAAGTGGGTTAAAAATCGATCAAAAGTTTTGGCGACAAGCAAGCAAGCAAGCAAGCAAGGTCCGCCGCAGACACCACGAGTTAATATAAAGGATTTAAAAATGTACTACCACCGCCAATGTTCCCTTTAAGCTTCGTGGTTGCGCGGCCGCAGTCTCTCTGGACTGTGGATCTTTCATACCATAGGCAATAGCTTGTAACCCGTTGTGGCGGCACCCCGTCAAAAAAAACATCAATGCCACATTAGCGCAGTTTGGACAACCGCATACAATCAATTTCTGCTCTCTTATGTCGTTTCTCTCTTATCGGTACTCTTATGTTCCCCGCTCATATTTTGGCGCTCTTTTGTGGTGCGTGCTTTTGCACCTGAAAATGAATCTACGCATTGAATCATTCACAGGGTGATGGCAAGCTGAAAAATGTCACTGGAATTAAAAAGTGTATTTATTGATGTTGTTAAAGTTAATAGCCACTAAAATAACACGCCCTTAACTCACACCTGTTTTAGCAGCTTTGTGGGGAGATAGACAAATCGGTCAGCTGTCTTCTTTGTAACACAGAAATAAGAGGTTACTCAGAGGAGAAAAGCAAACCAGAGTATTTGAATTACGAGAGCCATTGCTAGGATTTCTCTTAGAAAAAGTCACTGCTGGCAGCACATTTCAGTGAAAAGGTATGGGTAAGGGAAAATGACAATTGTTTTCATGTTGGAAGACAAAGTAGCTGCGTTTTAAAGGCAAACCTGACTTGTTGGGGCGGCGCGTGAACAGAGGAAATTTGGATATGTTTAAAACATTAGCCGGTATTATCGTGAGACTGAGGTTGAGTATTCATGTCCATTTGGTGCACGATCACATGTCCTCATTTTGTAAAAAAATTTGAGCGCTACTTCCAAACCACATAAGACCAACGAACTGGTATGATATTGATCCTTGACCCATTTTTCTACAAACAAGGCGAGTCTTGCATGTCTGTGCAAGAAGAAGTTCAACTACTCGAGATTGCAATTGACTGCTAGTTTACCTACTGGAACTACTTTCTAGAAAACAACTCTTCCAGTCATCTGCAGTAAAGCAATGGCGGCATAGCAATTAAATCCCTATTGCCATTTCCGACGTCCTATCAGGTGAAGCGGGGTTTCTTCAGTGACAGCAACCAAAACAAAAACAAATGAATAAACTGGACATAATCAGCACACTTCAGGTGTCATTGACTACAATTACAATCATAATGAACCGTCTCTTTGCAGAAAATCTAGCCGAGTGTTTTCATTAGTTTATGGTTTTAGTTAAATAAAATATTAAACCATTTGAAATTCATTTTTGATGTGATTGTATTTTATTTTTAAAAACATGTTTACGTACAATAAAATTAAAACTATACAATTAAATCAATGTAAAATACATGTATAAACAATTAACGCCATCTCCCCACGCCCCCCCACCCCCCACGTAAGTGGGCCGCGGTAAATTATCAATCTTTGACCGATCCATGCGATGAAAAGGTTGGGGCACACTGGTCTACAATCTCCAACTTCTTGTTGTTAACACGGGTTAAACAAATGTCTACAGTCTCCAACTTCTTGTTGTTAACACGGGTTAAACAAATGTCTACAGTCTCCAACTTCTTGTTGTTAACACGGGTTAAACAAATGTCTACAGTCTCCAACTTCTTGTTGTTAACACGGGCTAAACAAATGTCTACAGTCTCCAACTTCTTGTTGTTAACACGGGTTAAACAAATGTCTACAGTCTCCAACTTCTTGTTGTTAACACGGGTTAATCAAATGTCTACAGTCTCCAACTTCTTGTTGTTAACACGGGTTAATCAAATGTCTACAGTCTCCAACTTCTTGTTGTTAACACGGGTTAATCAAATGTCTACAGTCTCCAACTTCTTGTTGTTAACACGGGTTAATCAAATGTCTACAGTCTCCAACTTCTTGTTGTTAACACGGGTTAATCAAATGTCTACAGTCTCCAACTTCTTGTTGTTAATACGGGTTAAACAAATGTCTACAGTCTTTAATCTTTGTAATTAAATTGTTTCTAAGTACAAATATGAGCTGAGTCAGTATATATAACACATTTTTAGATGATATTTTTAGACATGTGTTAACTTGGTGTCATGGTATGTTATTTGCAGAAGCTTAGAGTTCAAACAAAATCATCATTATATATTTAGTCAAGTGTACAATAAAGGAAAGGTTAATTTAATAAAACGTTTTCCTTATTGGATGTAAACTGTCTTCACCCAACTCTTAAAATCAAATAAAGTTGAACTAGTGACATGAGCTTACTGTAATATATTAAAACTCGGTCAATACTGCGGGTTAGAAAAACCTAGTGATTAATTGGCCTAATATACCTTACGACAGGGAGCGAAGTCAAGTGACTTGTCACTTAAATATAACGAAAACGTTAGAAATAATAATTCTGTCTTTGTGAAACAACTTGACATAAAAATATATCAAAGTAAATGTTATAATATATTTGTTTCTGTTGTTTAAATAAGTGTGACTTTAAACATATTTTTTATTCCATTTAAAAATGTCTCTGCAAAGCTTTAGCTTACATAAAATACTAAATTTCATTAATACAGATTCTTATTTCTGTTTTACAGACTTTCATTTTACAAGCAATACCATTTTTTAATTTTGATCTTCTTATAATTTTGCAACCTACTTTGTTTCACGTATAAAGTCATATTAAATAGATCAGTAGCGATGCTTTTTAGTGCGGCGCTGATAGGCAAAACAACTTTTATGCACGTCAAGTATGACTATGGAAAGTCCACTCTCTCTCTCTCTCTTAATCTATATACAAATAGAAAGACTGCCTTATCTGAGTGTCTTTATATTTATATTATAGTTATCGGGATGGTAGCTTGCATTAAAAAATTAATTTAACATATGGGGCGCAGTGGGCCCATTGTGTAGTTTGTCTCTAAATGAGGTAAATAAAATGACTTTAAGCGTTATTTACAGAGTTAATGTAAGGCTCCTTATCTTACTTGGTAACTTGATAGCTAATAATGAAATACTATAAGATATTGAACTCAAAATACATTTTTCTTTTTGGGCCCTAAGTCTTATTTTCGAAAACGTTACCATTTTATTCCCAATTCTATTTTAAACGATCTTTATAAATATTGATAAAAATGTCATTTATGGTCCATAAAAAATGTTTTAAATTTTACAACTGGCACCGAATGGGTCCGGGAGCCTTGACGTTTTTTATAGAAACTATATACTAGGGCTGTTAACGATTAATTTAAATTTAATCGTTAACTTTTGAAAAATTAACGATTTAACTCGTTAATTTCTATTAAATATTAAAATTGACATTTATGGTGTCATAAGTAACATTTATTAAACGTTTTGTTGAAAATCTAAATAACATTTGAAAGTCTCCTTTATATGACATCTTTGAACCAACAACGCAAACAGACAAGTGTATTGACATTATTTGGTTCAAGTGATGAGCGTGTCTTATCGACAATATAACCAGGCGAGCTAAACAATCGTTCACATAGCTTTAGATTGTCTCAGCTGAAGTTTCTGATACTGTAGTGGATGTTTGGTTTGCAGGTGATATGTAAGCGAAGTGTTAGAACCATGGTAGCGATTTTCCCCTTTAGCAGCGTGGCTGCGCAGATATTTGGCCGAAGCCACGCAAGAGTTTAGAATCACCGCGCCGCAAATTTTGTAAAATATTACTTAAAAAATGGACGTTGTGCAACTTTGCACACGAGTTGTTTTTTTAAATCCCTTATATTAACTTCGCGGCCGTCTCTCTCTCTCTGTCTGTCTCTCTCTCATCATCTCATGGGCTCGGCGGGCGGAAAAACAGAAGTCAAAAATGACCCACTTCCAATGATCCGATCGAACTGAAATTTGGCACACGGACCCGTCTTACCTAACAATGCATCGTATCAAAATTTCAGATCGATCGAACGTACCGTAATTAAATTAATGCATTTTTAGTTTATCCTTATATGAGGTATGTAATTTAAAATTCACGATTTGTTATTGTTTTTTTTGCCACGTGAAAGTTTGAGCATTGAGGCGACCCAACGAAACGACGGTGCGCTTTTGTTTACATTTTACGTGTCACTCTGAGCTCGGTCAAGCGAATCGGTGACCAGACTTTTCCCCTCTCCCCCTCCCCCACCCCTCCCCCCCACCCCTCCCCCCCTAGGGTTATGAAGCAAACTTGTGTTAAGACAGATTCAGTCTGTAAATGTTTGAAAATAATCAATACTGTTAGTTATGTCTCATATATAAGGGATTTATAGTCAAAAACTTTGTTTTTACGGGTTTGTTTTTTAAATCCCTTATATTAACTTCAGCGGCGTCTCTGTCTCTCTGTCTCTCTCTCTCTCTCTCTCTCTCTCTCTGTCTGTCTGTCTTGGGCTCGGCGGGCGGAAAAACAGAAGTAAAAAATGACCCACTTCCCATGATCCGATCAAACTGAAATTTGGCACACGGACCCGTCAAATCTAACAATGCATCGTATCAAAATTTCAGATCGATCGAACGTACCATAATTAAATTAATGCATTTTTAGTTTATCCTTATATGAGGTATGTAATTCAAAATTCACTGTTTATTATTTTTTTTTAAATCCCTTATATTAACTTCACCGCCGTCTCTCTCTGTCTCTCTCTCATCATCTCATGGCTCGGCGGGCGGAAAAACAGAAGTCAAAAATGACCCACTTGCAATGATCCGATCGAACTGAAATTTGGCACACGGACCCGTCTTACCTAACAATGCATCGTATCAAAATTTCAGATCGATCGAACGTACCGTAATTAAATTAATGCATTTTTAGTTTATCCTTATATGAAAGTATGTAATTTAAAATCACGATTTGTTATTGTTTTTTTGCCACGTGAAAGTTTGAGCATTGAGGCGACCCAACGAAACGACGGTGCGCTTTTGTTTACATTTTACGTGTCGCTCTGAGCTCGGTCAAGCGAATCGGTGACCAGACTTTTACCCCTCTCCCCCTCCCACCCACCCCTCCCCCCCTAGGGTTATGAAGCAAAGTTGAGTTAAGACAGATTCAGTCTGTAAATGTTTGAAAATAATCAATACTGTTAGTTATGTCTCATATATAAGGGATTTATAGTCAAAAACTTTGTTTTTACGGGTTTGTTTTATTAAATCCCTTATATTAACTTCACCGGCGTCTCTCTCTCTCTCTGTCTTGGGCTCGGCGGGCGGGCGGAAAAACAGAAGTCAAAAATGACCCACTTCCCATGATCCGATCGAACTGAAATTTGGCACACGGACCCGTCTGACCTAACAATGCATCGTATCAAAATTTCAGATCGATCGAACGTACCGTAATTAAATTAATGCATTTTTAGTTTATCCTTATATGAGGTATGTAATTTAAATTCACGATTTGTTATTGTTTTTTTGCCACGTGAAAGTTTGAGCATTGAGGCGACCCAACGAAACGACGGTGCGCTTTTGTTTACATTTTACGTGTCACTCTGAGCTCGGTCAAGCGAATCGGTGACCAGACTTTTCCCCTCTCCCCCTCCCACCCACCCCTCCCCCCCTAGTGTTATGAAGCAAACTTGTGTTAAGACAGATTCAGTTTGTAAATGTTTGAGGTATGTAATTTCAAATCACAGTTTATTATTGTTTTTTTGCCACGTGAAATTTGGAGCTGACGCATTGAGGCGACCCAACGAAGCGACGGGCGCTTTTGTTTACATTTTACGTGTCACTCTGAGCTCGGTCAAGCGAATCGGTGACCAGACTTTTCCCCTCTCCCCCCAGCCACCCCTCTCCCCCCCCACTAGGGTTATGATCAGAGGCGTCACTAGGGTTGGTGTCCCCCGGGGCGGTAGCTCATGGTGTCACCCCCTTCATGACTGAAGGGGTCGTCCATAAATGACGTCACGCCAGGTTGCCGATTTTTACCCCACCCTCCCCCAGCGTCATACTTTGTCACAAAAACTTAGTCCCCACCCCTTTATTACGATATGACGTCACAAAGCTTTGACACCCCCCCCCAAGCCATATTTTATCAATAAAAATTAGAAAATTAGCATGTTGCAATTATTTTTTTCATTTAAATATTTATTTAGGGTAAGTCTGCACTCTAATATCGTAAAACGCGTGAAGTCATTGAAAAACGTAATTAAATAAATGGTAAACAATCAAATATTTAAGTGGAACTTTCATTTAAAATTTCGCGTTTTTGATGTGACGTCACATTTCTCAAACATCCCCCTCCTCGTAACACATCGTCACAGATGCGTGACCCCCCCCTATGGCGGATTAAAAGGGGGGTGCTGAACGGGCTAAAGCCCCCTATAATTTAAGGGCCCTCAAACTTATTATGAATTATAGTGTATAATAAAGATGTGTTCTGGCCCCAACATTGTTCAGCCTCATGTTCTCAGCCATGTTTACAGAGGCCTTCAGGAATAGTAATGCAGGCTTGGACTTTAGGTATCGCACTGATGGTCGTCTGTTTAACCTCAGGATGCTTAAAGCTAAGACAAAGGTCAAATCAGACAGCTTCCTGGAACTTCTTTTTGCTGATGATTGTGCCCTTAACGCGGGCTCTGAAGCACAACTGCAACTAAGTACTGATAAATTTTCGTGTTGACGACGACCGTCGTGCCGACACCCTCCTCACATCCCACCCCCATTTATTAAAGACAAGGGACATCACTCAGTGTCAGTCTGTAAATGTTTAAAAATAATCACTACTGTTAGTTATGTCTCATATATAAGGGATTTATAGTCAAAAACTTTGTTTTTACGGGTTTGTTTTATTTTAATTCTAGTTCCACGTGAGTTTGAGTTGACGACAACCGTCGTGCCGACACCCCCTCACATCCCACCCCCATTTATTAAAGACAAGGGACATCACTCAGTGTCAGTCTGTAAATGTTTAAAATTAATCACTACTGTTAGTTATGTCTCATATATAAGGGATTTATAGTCGAAAACTTTGTTTTTACGGGTTTGTTTTATTTCCAAACTTTGCTCACAGACCAACGAAGCTTAGACTTATAGGGAACATTGCATGGTATACAAACGATTTCTCTCAATGGGCACAATAACCTTTATCAAGATATTGAACATTCACGTCAGTAAATAGTTTAAAACCAAAATGTTAGTGTAATCGTCCGGAAATTAGTTTATATTTATCGGCCGATATATTTTACATTTTGACTTTCAGTAAATTTATAAGTGGTGGGTCGATTAATCATTAAAAATTATTTTAATCGTTAAAGAAAATTAACGATTAATCGAGAAATTAATCGTTAATTTCCGCAGCCCTACTATATACATATTAATTATTTAACCGATCGATATAAGACTTTGGGAATTCGTTGGGCTTATCAAGCAACTGTTTCTGTATAAAAAGTTTTTGAAAGAAAACTAATAAAGGGCCGTTGTCAAAAATTATTATTTTTTCCTATGAGCTCTATAAAACATGTTTTAAACATTTGATACTGGGGTTAATAAATAGATTTTGACGAATCATGGTAAATAAATACTTGATAGAACATTGAGCTCCTAGTGGCAATGCCTTAATGTTCATGGCCAGAGGCTCCAGATCTGTTTGTTTCTGATTTGGAAAACTTTAAAGGACTTTATTTTATAGATTGGATTTTTACAAGGTCTTGAAAAATATTGATAAATATATCCACCATGATCTAGATTTAAATCTTCAAGGTTTTGAACTTACATATTGAACCGTTTTGGTCCTATGACCTTTTCCCTTATTAATAGATATTGAATCCGCTACAAACTATAAGGGCTCTAAGGTGGCACCATCGAAGAGCATTGTGCTGTGTATATTGGTGTGGAAGGACTCGATGATGGAGAGAAGCCGCGGCGGACATCCTATTGTTTCTAGTATACGTGGCAGACCATTGTGGCTGACCAGGTCAAATGCCTTCGTTAAATCTATGAAGACAATGAAGAGGGCTTTCTGTTGCTCCCGACATTTCTCTTGTAGTCTGATTGGTTTCAATAAAAACTTAACACAATTTTTTTTTAAACTTTACCTAAAAGAACAAGGTATGTTCTTATTAAATAATAGTTCAAATCGTTCAAACAACAAGATTTGTATAACACAGTTTATAAAATGAATATATTCCTTAAAGTACACACTTTTCAAAAATATATTTTGCTTTAGTTTTAAAAATGTATGTGTTATTTCATTAATAAAATCATATTTACGTCTTAAATTGAGCTGTGTCATATTATTATAACGTTTATATTTGGTTTGGCTTTTACATAAGCAATAGACACTTATACAATTTAAACTTTTATTACCGGGCGTATTAACAAAGTTAGATTAAGCTAAATACAGTAAACCTAAAAATGCTTTATTATTTTGTTTTGCGAATTGAATATGTTATGTTAAGTCATGTCTGTTTTCTATACTAATGGCAGCCTAATTCCTCAGTCAATTATCACAAAGTTTCAAAATTCCCACATCATTAGAAGGCTTTAATTGTGCTGACTGATACTATATACTGGTTGTTGAACACTTCGACCCAGGGTGATTCGACCTCGGACGGTTCGACCCTGCCAGTTCGACCACAGGACGTTTCGAACCCGGTCGGTTCGACCACGGACGTTTCGACCCCTTCGTCGTATCTACACCGTTGAATTTGTTATTTTTTTTTAAAAAAATACCTTTTTAAAATTGATTAGTTTTAAAATCAATTTTTGATATAAAAATAATTTAGCTTTAAATTATTATCCAGTTTGAAATCGTCATTTATATAAACACGGACAACCAGTCAACATTCAACGCGAATTCCTCCATCCATCCCTGTGGTGCTACAGCCTATGTAGGGCTTGGGCCTGCCTCACGACCTCCTTCCACTCAGTCCTTATCAAAGCCTTTCTTCTCCAATATTGGATGCCTAGTTGTTGTAGATCTTTCTCTACGTCATCCATCCATCTAAGCACAGGTCTTCCCTTGAGCCGTTTTCCTCTGGGGTTTTGGTGGTGTACCCTCTTTACTCCTCTATCATTTGACATTCTTTCTAGGTGTCCTGCCCAGCGCAGTCTTCCCTTTTTTATTTCTGCAACAATTGTGGTATCCTGATATAGACTGCATAATTCATGGTTGGTTTTTATTCTACATTTGAACTCATCCATTGTTGGTCCATATATTTTCCTGAGAAACTTTCCTTTCCCATGTATTTAACAGGTTTTCTGCAGTTTTTTTGTTAAGATTCAAGTTTCACTTGCATATGTTACAGCTGGTCTGATGATCGTTTTATATAGAGCTTTCTTTGTTTCCCTTGCAATGTTTTTGTTTTTGAGGATTTTCTGGCTGCTAAAGTATGCTCTAATTCCGGCTGATATTCTTTCTTTGATTTCTATTATTAATTCATTCATTTCATTTAGTAGTGATCCTAGGTATTTGAATTGATTTACTTTTTCAAAAGTCTGGTTCCTAATTTTTATGTCTTCACAAGTCATTTCTTCTCTTTCTAGGGTCATGTATTTTGTTTTTCGGTTGTTGACTTCCAGTCCTGCTTGCAGTGATTCTTCTTCTAATTCAATGTATGACTTTTATATGTCTTTAGTACTTTTAGCAAGCATGGCTATGTCATCAGCATATGCAAGGTACTGGATGGGTATATTTACTTACATACTCTTCCCTTGTATTATTATTATTTATTTAGACTTCATACGTAAACAAAAAAGTTTTCCTTCATTATTTATTTTATAGTAGAACAAATTTGCTGTATTACGTAACACAATTTGGGACCCAAGGAATTGCCGCGACTTAACACCGATTTCTGTAGACTTTAACTTGTATAATGTGTAATAAAAATTAGAAAAAATAAATAGAAATCAATTTTAATAATATAAAGTTACAGAAATCCAAAATTGATTAAAACTATTTAATAGGGCTGGTACTGATTGAAAGAATTTTGTGGAAAAAATCTGGAAACATTTAATCGATTAATTTGGATACTTATATTTCTATAACGCATATAGATACAAGTTAAAGTCTTATAATAGCTGTTTGCAATCATTTTATTCAAATTGACCTTGGCTGGACCGGGCCCAGTTTGAATAGCAGTCAGGGGCCCCGTGTAGTCTTAATCCTCCCCTGGACCCATCCACCAATGAAAACGTTGATAAACTAGTACAAATTCAAGAAAGAGCTGCCAGATTCATTACATGAGAATATTTTAGGATATCATTGTCCATAACTTTAGAGAACCAAAATAAAATAAACGTTTATCTTCTTAACAATTATTTTAATAGTTAACTGTCTATATTTCCTTATCCAGTTTCTGGAACCTTGATATTATGAACTTACATTCAAATAATTATTTTTAAACAGGGCTAGTTAAAAAAAAATTATAAAAGCTTTTAATTATTTTCATTTAAGGCCATGAACATTATATCTATTTTCAAACTTTTCTTAACTTTTACGTTTCACTTTTTTAAAGTTTATTAAAATCAACTATTATAAAGATTTTTTCCCTGCAAAGAAAAGCTATATCTCTCTTAATATATGGCTCCATAATAGCATGAATCATAGATAGAACCTTATTTTATTGGGATTCAGTGTAAACCCGTGAGAAAGAAAAGCCACGCAATTAATTGACATTGTGTCCCTAAATCTAGGGATCGAAATAAGTGGCATGCCACTTTAATAAATATAATCTTCCCATTGAGGAGGGTGAAATTTTTAGAGTCAAATCAATGAGAGATGCATACATCTTACATTTAAAATTTTCATTTCTTAGTTTCCATTATTTTAAATCCATTCAATGTTTGAATCTATGTTTCACTCCAATACAATGTTTATAACATGCTATTAAGTTTATATAATTTTTTTTTAAATATAGGCCACACAGACTTATTACACTTTGTCTCACGTAATTTGAAATTTCATTTTAATTTTTTTTAAAGCGTCTCATTTTGCCACAATAATTTTTTCTCACAAGAGACGCGAAATTAAATATGTTAGTGCCGGTGCTTTCTGGTGCAGCACATACGGGCAATAAAATGTAATGCACATCAGACATGACAATAAAAAAATTATATTTACATATAGATCTATAATTTTTGTTATATTCTTTATAAAACATGGTACCTTTTTATACATTCAAATATTGATATTTGTTTTAAAATACGGATACCTAACAGAAATTTAAAACACATATGGTTCTAGATTATTTTAGATCATATCTAAATGAAGTGAATAATACTATTTTTATACTTTCCTAGTCTCACAAATAATTGGCTAAATAGTTACATCGTACCTAATTTAAATAGGCTAAGAAATAACGGAGATCCAGCAAAGAGACATTTAGAAATGTGTATAATATTTTAGATCAGCACCGAATGTAGTGAATAATAATACTACTATTAAATTGATGTTGTTATGAACAATTCACATATTTTCCCATTTAAATCTATAAAATATAACCAACTTTACACACAAAATTAGTTTACAGATTTCGCCTGAAAATTCATAAGTTCGATAATGCGATAACCTTGGAATGAAAGTACATTTAGATAACGATGTGCACCACCAAAGCCATGGCTACGAAACTATACATGAGTTCAATTTATGTGTAACCCAATAACTTCAAAGGTTATATATTGATTTTATCAATAGTTCATTGCATGACCAGAGGGTCGGGGTTAATATTACATTTAAAACGCGTAGACGGGGAGATATAAGATCGACGACGCACAGAAGTTTAGAATAACCGTGAATCAAATGTTGATGATGTAATTATAGTATCTTGCATCATAATCTTCGTTATAGATGCCTGTTCTAGACCAGCTTCGTTATAGATGCCTGTTCTGGACCAGCTTCGTTATAGATGCCTGTTCTGGACCTGCTTTCGTTATAGATGCCTGTTCTGGACCAGCTTCGTTATAGATGCCTGTTCTGGACCAGCTTCGTTATAGATGCCTGTTCTGGACCAGCTTCGTTATAGATGCCTGTTCTGGACCTGCTTTCGTTATAGATGCCTGTTCTGGACCAGCTTCGTTATAGATGCCTGTTTAAAATTGCCTGTTATAGAGAGTCAGTTTAAACTTTAAACAATTCGATTGCAGGAATGAGGTAATTATTTCTAAGTTTTTAAGACCTACAAGGGAATGTACCACATTTAACCACACCACGTCTGTTGGAGACGTCGTGATTACCTCTCTTGTATGATGCACGTCAACTCAGTATATTAAAAAAAAATTAGGAAAAAAATAATCTCTTGAGCTCACAGAGTCAACAGTGATGATTAAATGGGATTTTAAAAAAAAATTAGACGTATGTTGCCCTTTATCTTAATCGTAACGGGTATTAAGTTTATGCTGAATAACTGAAATAACGGTTAACTTGTCCTGATTTTAAATAAATAGAAGTAAAAAAAAATATTTTTTCAAAACCACGTTTTTATAACCGGACTAAAAAAACAAAATATATTTTTTTCACAGAATTGTGAAGTTTACAATCTTTTTCTGTATTGATAAAAATTTCAAACTTATATGCTGAAGTACTATGATGTAATATGACTAAAAACGTGGGACGGGCGCTTCTCAGGCTTAACTAATTCAATTCAA
>CALYLW010001856.1:0-86404 GCA_944989445.1 Ampullaceana balthica
GATGATGTCAGGGTGACAAAGACAGGGACAGCGCCAAAGACCCGTCGGCTGTGGCCAACACGTTTGTGAAAAAGAAATCCGAGCGGTGCGTGTCTGACGGTTTGCCCTCCCGCGGCGACCACCTCCAAGCTGACGGAGCTGACCGACTTCAGTGACCCACTGCTGGGGTACCAGAACACACAGGGATGAGTCCATCTTCCACTCCGCCAACACCCAGAGATTGCCCTGAGAGAGATCAAACAGTCAAAGTACAAGAGGTTCCGCAAAGCCCTGGACGGTGTCCACCTGTCGGTCTCCCCCTACCACAAATACTCGGTGCCCTTCATGGAGACTGACAAAGGGTCGAGGTGCGCGGTGAGGAGGTACCTACCTGATGAAATTTACTGGTCCAGTAGGTTTGACGGTGAGGCTGGTCAGATGTTGTCCAAGTCATCCAAGTTTTCAGATTCCGACCCGTCCAGCAAGATGAGCACCAAGACCAACATTCAAGTGCTGGAGCCCCATCATTTGATTACCTGCAAGTTGACAGAACCAATTAGAGAAAATGGAACTCAGGTGTGTTGGACAGGTTTATGATAAATTGTAATAATACCGCAGCTTTTACGTCTAAATTTATTTTCATCTTTGATAAATATGATTTTGATTCCTTAGGGGCCATCCATATATTACGTACGCAAGGAGGGGAGAGGGGGGTCTTAAATAACGTCATTTTGCGTATGGATGCATACGGGGTGAGGGGGGTCTCAACTGAATGTGTACATACGCTCAACAAATTTAATTTGCATAATACTAAGCCTAGTAGCATACGCTCAGGCTGCAAATGGCATTCGAGACCGACAGAGTCAAGACTGATATGCAATAATGTTTTATAATTTAATGCAAACTGAATTCTGAACTTTTAACTACATGGAAGTAATTAGCATTTGATTCAGACCTAACATTCACACATTACTATAATAGATTTATATTTCCATTTCTTAAAATTAGTAGAAGTTTCCCTTTTGCCCACCGCTGACTCAGCCGTTATAAATACACAGCGGGACGGCGATTTCACTGCTTATATTGTTCTATTTTATTAGTTTTGTTATGCAGTGTTCAAGACAATAAAATTTGAATGTTCTATTCTATTTCTTCAATAATTTCAACATGAAAAAAACCCTATTACATGAATGACGTCACGTGATTAAGGCCTATTTTTACCCCTCCCCTCCACCTCGTTACACTTCATTACAAAAACTTAGACCCCCTTCAGTATGATGTCACAAAGGGACCGTCCATAAATGACGTCACACACCTAGAGGACGGAGGGGGTCGACCATTTGTGACGAAGGGGAGGGGGTGTTAAAGAAAATGTGATGTCACATCAAAACGCGTAACTTTAAATAAAAGTTGCACTTAACTATTTGCTTGTTTACAATTTATTTAATGACGCTTTACATGGGCTTTACATGTGTTACTATTAGAGTGCAACCTTACACTAAATACATACTTAAACTTAAATGACAAAAACGTGATTTGAAACATGATAATTTTCAAATAAAAAATGGCTTTTATGGGGTGCTTTTATTTGAAAATGTCATTAAATAAATTGCAAGCAATCAAATATTTAAGGGGAACTTTTATTTTAAGTTGCCCATTTTGATGTTATGTTTCATTTCTTTAACACCACCCCCTCCCCCTTGTCAAAAATTGACAAAAATGCATGCCCCCCTCCCCCCCCCACTTTTTTAGGCAAGCAACGTTAGTAATGGGCGGCTTCAAAGAGAAAAACCAATATCTTTTGACTCTGTCTTTTAAAATTAGTTTTTGAAATGGGGGGGGGGAGGGGATGAGCGAATTTGTATGTACACACAGGGTAGGGGGTCCCAAAAATGTACGGCGTGCAACAGGGCAGGGAGGGGGTACGAAAATACGACTTTTGTGCGTACGTAATACATGGATCGCCCTTTATATGTTTCCACTTTATGATCGACATGGTGAATAAAATATCTCTGTAATCTAGTCCTACACATGATAGAATTAGAAAATAAATAGACGAAATTAATTTTTTGTTTGTTTTTTTATCACAGAAAATTTTAGCTGATTTCCGTGCAAGAGGAGGTCGAATCCATGTGGTGAACGGTGTCAACGGAAGACAAAGTCATTTTGACATGGCGCCCAAGAAAGTAGATGATTCAATAAATGATTTCACTGGTACTTTGTGGGAGAAAAAGGTATCAAATAATAACAACAAATAATAAACATCAAATAATAACAACAAATAATAACAAAAAATAATAACAACAAATAATAACAAAAAAATAATAAACATCAAATAATAACAACAAATAATAAACATCAAATAATAACAACAAATAACAACAACAAATAATAACAAATAACAACAACAAATAACAACAACAAATAATAAACAAATAATAACAAATAACAACAAATAATAACAAATAATAACAACAAATAATAACAACAAATAATAACACAACAAATAATAACAACAAATAATAACAAATAATAACAAATAATAACAAATAATACACAACAAAATAACAACAAATAATAACAACAAATAATAACAACAAATAACAACAATAATAACAACTACAACAAATAACAACAAATAATAACAACAAATAATAACAACAAATAATAACAAATAACAACAAATAACAACAAATAATAACAAAATATAATAATACAACAAATAATAACAACAAATAATAACAACAAATAATAACAACAAATAATAACAACAAATAATAACAACAAATAATAACAACAAATAACAACAAATAATAACAACAAATAACAACAAATAATCAACATTTTTTTTCAAGATTAATCCATGTTCTATTTTTACAGTCTTATAAGCCTCAAACAATTTTATCTTGTATTTTTCAAATGATTATATGTTTACGTCACACTTATTTCATTCCACAATGAAACAAGAAACATAGAAATCAAAAGGAAAAGTAGACTCTATAATGTATACAAAGCACCACCTACAAACAGACAGAGAGGAGTTGCGGAAAGAAATAATAAAAATCTATAAAAAGTGCTCAAATTTCAAAGGATGTCTGTCTGCAGGCCATGGTGAAGAAATAGAGGAACAATTTGGATGATGATATGAACCCCACTAGCTGAGTGGAATTATTCGTAGTAACTGGGATGGACCCTACTAGCTGAGTGGAATTATCCGCAGTAACTGGGATGGACCCCACTAGCTGAGTGGAATTATCCGCAGTAACTGGGATGGACCCCACTAGCTGAGTGGAATTATCCGCAGTAACTGGGATGGACCCCACTAGCTGAGTGGAATTATCCGCAGTAACTGGGATGGACCCCACTAGCTGAGTGGAATTATCCGCAGTAACCATGAAGCACACGTGACTGTTAGTGAAAGTGTTTTATGCCACCCATCTGGAATCTCTAGACCAGCAGCAAACTCATTGATTTTTAAATTTTTGTTTTTTAGTTCATTTTTTCAGACCTTGAAGGTCTATTGGGGCAAGTGAAGCACTGTTCACAAGTGTCAGTTAGTCAATACATACTACATCATTGTGCAGCTAGCACAATGTCTCAGTTAGTCGATACATAGTACAGCATTGTGTAGTTAGCACAATGTCTCAGTTAGTCGATACATAGTACAGCATTGTGTAGTTAGCACAATGTGTCAGTTAGTCGATACATAGTGCAGCATTGTCTAGCTAGCACAATGTCCAGCCAACTTATGTCAGGTACCCATCGAAGCTGGGTGGACTCAAGACACCGTTAGGACCCTGGAACAGATCCTAGCCTTTGCCAAGCCTTGAACACAAGACCTTTCCAATAGCTAGTCAAACATACTGCCGCTCGGCCACCGGGACATTTAATCTTCTCCAAATGCAAATCCATGTTCCAGACTGCTGAGCATTAAAATCTCATATCAACAGTAAAATCTCATATCAACAGGATAATTTCATATCAACAGTATAATCTCATATCAACAGTATAATCTCATATCAACAGTATAATCTCATATCAACAGGATAATTTCATATCAACAGTATAATCTCATATCAACAGGATAATCTCATATCAACAGTATAATCTCATATCAACAGGATAATCTCATATCAACAGGATAATTTCATATCAACAGGATAATCTCATATCAACAGTATAATCTCATATCAACAGTATAATCTCATATCAACGGTATAATCACATATCAACGGAACAATCACATATCAACGGGACAATCTCATATCAACAGTATAATCTCATATCAACAGGATAATCTCATATCAACAGTATAATCTCATATCAACAGTATAATCTCATATCAGCAGTATAATCTCATATCAACGGTATAATCACATATCAACGGGATAATCACATATCAACGGGATAATCTCATATCAACAGTATAATCTCATATCAACAGGATAATCTCATATCAACAGGATAATCTCATATCAACAGTATAATCTCATATCAACAGTATAATCTCATATCAGCAGTATAATCTCATATCAACAGGATAATCTCATATCAACAGTATAATCTCATATCAACAGTATAATCTCATATCAGCAGTATAATCTCATATCAGCAGTATAATCTCATATCAACAGTATAATCTCATATCAACAGTATAATCTCATATCAACAGTATAATCTCATATCAGCAGTATAATCTCATATCAACAGGATAATCTCATATCAACAGGATAATTCTCATATCAACAGTATAATCTCATATCAACAGTATAATCTCATATCAGCAGGATAATCTCATATCAACAGTATAATCTCATATCAACAGTATAATCTCATATCAACAGTATAATCTCATATCAACAGGATAATCTCATATCAACAGGATAATCTCATATCAACAGGATAATCTCATATCAACAGGATAATCTCATATCAACAGGATAATCTCAACTTCTGAATATAAAGATCATCCTTAAAACCAATGATTTCAAACTAGCTCAACAAACAATACCAGGACAGTGTACACCCAGATATGAGCTGTCAGAACAGTGAGCATCTAATCTATGAGTGGAGACTTGCTTGTGTTATAGAAATATTCACTGATGAGGAAAAAGTAAAGTTATGGTGGATAAGACCAACTAAAGACACATTCAAAATGATGATCATTTGGAGGCGTATGCCAATTTTTAGGACTGAATAAATACTACAAAGCTGTACAGATACTACAATACTTGACACAGTGTTAAATTCACTACAAATTATACCATGCCTTACAAATAATTTAATTGTATAAATAATAAAGTTCTGTTATAAACAAAAGTTCTTCCCTGTTCTTGTTCTCAGATTGACTGCTTGGAGCCACTCAACCACCAGAGACTTATGGTTCTGTTCAGCAGCTTCTCTTACAAATCAGCCAACCACCCCTACCCTTGTGTTTACCCTTGGTCAGTTGGTTTCCTCAGCCCTCATGAGCTGTTCATTCTCTCTTAGGGTTATAGTTATAGTATTAATTTACAACCATAATTCCGATAATTTCGATTAAAACCAAAAATAGAAATTTATAACGTCATTAAACTAAACATTTCTCACTGACAATGAAAATTAAGAATATTTTGAACTAAATTTCATGACAATGTGTTGATACTTGATTTGTGCTGAAGGTGGTACGTCAGCGATGTATTTGATCCTTTAAAAGAGAATTGTTTATGGCAGTGGACACAGTAAACGTTTTCACCATCTTCGACTTTGCCATCCGCAGTTAGCTTAAAAACAACATATTTGCTCAACTTTCTAGTTATATGTTTAAATTTAACTGCGCTGTTGCTGTCAGCAGGGCCGTCTTAACGCATAGGCCCGTTGGGCATTTGCCCGGGGGCCCACGAGCATATGGGCCCCATGGGAATATGTTTATTTATATTTATTATGTATATTCATTTTTTATTCCTGCGGGGGAAGGGCCCGAAACTATTTCTTTGCCCGGGGGCCCAAAATGGTGTAAATACGGCTCTGGCTGTCAGCCATTTTATAGTTGACGTCTGCCGGTCAACATAAATTAATAAAATAAATTTGAATATTACGCAGGAGATGTTTGTACGTAAAAAAATATATAAAAATTATTATTAATAATTTATTATTTATTACTAAAATTTTAAAAAAATATTATAAATATCTTCCTAAATTTTAATCGAATTTTTATCGATTAAAATTATTTTAATCGATATTTAATCGACAAAAATTTTTAACGATTAATCGAGAAATTAATAGTTGATTCCCGCAGCCCTATTTATAACCAACATGGTTGTTGATTGTTAACATCGTTTCTTAATGTATATGTTTTATTCTAACCTCCAAGGGTCGTAACCATGGAGTTTTATGGTCGTAATGACATCACACTTGGTGGGTTTCTAGAGAGATTCTGCTTCAAGTGAGTACTTATTTTTCTTGTAGATCATTGTGTGGAGGCAATAATCGTCAGTAATAGATACATGTAATAACCCCCCTTTCCAGTCCATGACGGACTATGGGGCAAGTGATGTAGCGTTCACAAATTTTTAGCCAACACTAACGAGCAAGGGAATGTGTGGCCAGCACAATGCCCCAGGGGCCTTGCCAGTACCTGGGCTCGAACCCGCGACTGGGGATCTGCCTCAGATCGATAGTCCAGTGCGCTGCCACTTAGACCATCGCGCCCCAATAGATACATGTGATAGATACATATGTAAATGATTATTGTTACAAGTTTTTTATATTTGGAGATGGTCTGATCTAATTGGGAATTTCAAATGTTTTCTTGTGGCATTACAAAAATGTTTATATTTTAAAATACTGTTATAAAATTAATTTCTAACGGAGCTAAAAGTTTTTTTTTAATGTGTGAAATAATGTCTTATTTAAAGTCAAGTGAATTTTTAAAAAAAATAATAAAATTTTGATGGCAGTCACAAAACTTTGGTTAACTCCCTCTGATTCCATATCTACACTTATCAACCTCACAACAGAAAACAGTATGCCTGCCCCTCGCCCACCTGTGACACGCCCATGACTGACCACGTCCGGCGGTTTGTACACGGGAACGCTTGCATCAACCTGCTGCTGAAAAAGCTGGACAACGAGGTGCCCGGCGGCAAGGAGAACATCCTGATGTGGAGCTGGTGTCGCAAGTGTAAACAGGTAACTCTTCTCTTTGGATGAACTCGTCCCCGTTTTTTTAAAAACTGACCTAATAAGAATGCAGGACTAAACACAAACCATGGACAAGCGTAGGAAGTAATAATCTTCTGTTTAGAAGGAGCGTCTGTAACAGATATGGTAAGACCACTTTCTGCGTGCGAATAGATATGTGGTCTTGTCAGGACTGTAGAGCAGTGCTTCTCAAAGTGGTGGTCCGTGGACCGGTGCCGGTCCGTAGGTCAGCCTCAGCCAATCTACGCAAGTTATTGAGAAAGGAAAGAAAAATGTAGTTATAATCCTTCATTTGCAACCGTTAATACTAACTCAATAGAATATGTCAATTTTTCGTCAATGAGTGCATAAAATGAAACTAATAAAATAAAATAAATTACCTTTCGCTACCACGTCACTACAGGTCAAATAGTGTACAGGTCCCTGAAGCAATGGAAAAATTCCGCTGGTCCGCCATACTAAAAAGTTTGAGAAGCTCTGCTGTAGAGTCATCAGGTCTAGACTGGGGGGCTGATGTAAACAGTCAATTCAAATAACCCTGCATCACTGTCCATTTCAAAGTTACTAATTTGGCTTGCCTGCCCCTTGTCAAGGCAGTTATGTGATGTATCAACTCACAAGTCGTCTTATCTATTAGAATAAAATCTACTCAGTCACAAGTTGCATTACACAAAAACAAAGTCAAGAGCTGTTTCGATTAAAACTATTTATAAATTAAAGAAAAATTAAAACATTTCACCAGAATCATAAAATTATTTTGGTATCCAGGTCAATTTGACACATGCTCTGCAGTTTGCTGGATTCGACAACGATACATTTGATAATACCACATACATGTATATATGCATCAATTTCTATTCTCAAATATTTCATTAAATTTTAATACTCTTCATACTCTCTAAATCTTCATATATAAATATAATCATCTCTGTACCAGGTGACCCCTGTTGTGCCTATCAGCAACGACACGTGGAGCATCTCCTTTGCCAAATACCTTGACCTTCGCCTCCATTCCTCCTCATTCCACCGACGTGGATCCTCTGAGCCCTGCACCCATTCCCTGCATCATGATCACTTCCAGTACTTTGGCCACCGAAACATCGTTGCTTCATTCAAGTGAGGAGTCGACTTGAAAAACTTAGTGCTCTAAACATTTCAGGGTTTCATGAAGAGCTCGGGGGCTTTCAAGACTGAAAATTATATGATTAATTCAATTTGAACAAATTTCTGTTTATTCGGATCAATAAAATTATCTTATCTTAACTTATCTTATCTTATCCATCAAACCACTTATCAGTACTTATAGTTTCAACACTAAATACCTAGCATTGATCATTTCTGTCTTGACCACCACCAATACCCTCCAATATCTTCACCACAGGTATAACACCATTTCCCTCAAAGAACTGGCTCTGCCTCCTTGTATGGTCACCCTCAGGCCGCCAACGTTTGATGCTGCCGCCCTGGGAGATATGGTCAAAAATATTACATACAGGTTTCATCTGTAGTTTACATATAGTTTCATTGATGTTGAACTGTTATAGGCTTGGAATGTAAAAAATATATTAAAAATTCATAAGTTAAAAAAAAGTTTTTTTCCATATTGCTGTGAGAGTGGATCCAAAATTTCTTTATTAATAATGTATTTTATTTTTAATCCATACTTCAATATCAAAATATATTGTTTAGCAAAGGGCATATAGATATTGTATAGTCATTAGCAAAGGATCTACAGAAATTGTATAGTTATTAACATAGAGTCTGTAGATACTGTATTGTCATTAACAAACTGTCTATAGACATTTTATGTCCATTTCCAAACATCCCCAGGGCCACCAACAGCTACAGCGTCATGCTAGAGAACACCATGAAACTAAAACAGGAATTCACCAGTGAAGCCCAAGTCAGAACCATCAGTGAGTTCCTGGTGGAACAGCAGGTACACAACACAACTTTGGTATTCATGTGGTGTTTTATATAAGTTACATCTGCGATTAATACAACCGCTAATAAAACAGCCGCCTGTTGTGTTTCACATATATCTTCAATATCTATCTTGAAGTTTTTTTTATATAAAAAAAATGTAGTACAAAGAATTGAAGACTTAGCTCAGTGTAACAATAACAAGTCTTGTTTACAGCTCAGTGTAACAATAACAAGTCTTGTTTACAGCTCAGTGTAACAATAACAAGTCTTGTTTATAAGAAATTTGTAATCATCCATGTAAGAAATATTTTTAAAAGTTAAAGGTGTTAAGAAGATAGGCCCAGATTTTGTACATGAGTTGAAAGTAGTATGGTAGGGACATGAAAGGGAGATGTTGTATAGATGATAGGGAGATGTTGTATAGATGAAAGGGAGATGTGTTAAAGATTTTACATAGATTTACTGACTTTCACAGTTTGACAAGAAATGTTTCCGGGATTCAGCCACCAACATCCAGATGAAGATACAAGAATTAATTCACTCTGTCACCACAGCAGCCGCTAGTGGGGCTAGTGGTAAGTTGTTTTTGTGTGTGTGGCTAGTGGTAAGTTGTTTTTGTGTGTGGCTAGTGCTAAGTTGTGTGTGGGGCTAGTGGTAAGTTGTTTTTGTGTGTGGGGCTATTTATAAGTTATTTTTGTGTCTGGGGGTAGTGATAAGTTGTTTTTGTGTAGGGCTAGTGGTAAGTTGTTTTTGTGTGTGGTGCTAGTGGTAAGTTGTTTTTGTGTGGGGGTAGTAGTAAGTTGTTTCTGTGTGTGGGGCTTGTGGTAAGTCGTTTTTGTGTGTGGGGCTAATGCAGTTTAAGCAGTCATAATATATATGCAACAATAATCAACGTTCTCTAGTTCACTAGTTTTCACACAAAGATTCTGAAATGAGGTCAATTTATTCCACAATGTGTTTTAAAAAGCAATGGGAATGTAACAATACCCAAGGCTTAAACTGTTGATTTGTATTATATTTTACAATTGTCTTTGGCCTTGCATAAGTTCATATAGCTGGTGGCCAAATTTTGTTGTTGTTGGCCTAGGGAATATGTTT
The DNA here is from genome assembly GCA_944989445.1 of Ampullaceana balthica. NCBI lineage: Eukaryota > Metazoa > Mollusca > Gastropoda > Lymnaeidae > Ampullaceana > Ampullaceana balthica. Next base: position 10,186 of record CALYLW010001856.1, read on the forward strand.
TTTGTCTACCCTTACCCAAAGTAAAATATTTTGAAAATATTTTTGTGTTGCAGTTTGAAAATGATATTTTTGTGTTGCAGTTTTGAAAATGATATTTTTGTGTTCCAGATTGTGATATGAGCTTCCACTTGTATTCTATATTTGATAACATTGAACTGTTGAAGAGGACAATATGCGAGGATGTCCTGAAATGGAACACAAGGTTTTTTGTTTTTTAAATCTTTATTTTTTCCCCATGTAATGCACTACCCTCACATGAAAGAACACCTACAGCAACAAAAATACACAGAAAATTTTTTAAAATATTTGTTTAATCTGTAATTATTAGTCCTTAAATTGAGTAAATTTAACCATTACATGTCTCCAGCCTATGCTCTTTATCTAGTGTAAGACTTAAGGAAAGATATTAACAAATTAAGAATTCAAATAAACTATTAATATATCATTTTAAAAATAAAAATATCCCAGCATTGTTCACTGATTCTATATTATTTATATGAAAACCCCCATCTCTCTAAGGATGCAAGAGTTCATGGCCAACCAACAAAAGAAATCACGACCTCAGCCATCCAAGAAAGAAAGGGATTCTGGGAATCCGGTGGAGGATGTGAGTTGATTTTAGACCCACAAGATTCAAAGCTGATTCTGGTACCCATCACTAAGTAACACAGATCAAAGCTGTTCTCAATCTATCATTCAGTACTCAGGTCAATAGTTCAGTCATTAACACATAAAAGTTCAAAGCTGCTCCTGTTACCTGTCACTCAACAACATAGATCTGCTGGTACTTATCACTCAACAACATATATCTACTGGTACCTATCACCCAGCAACATAGATCTGCTGGTACCTATCACTCAGCAACATAGATCTGCTGGTACCTATCACTCAGCAACATAGATCTGCTGGTACTTATCACTCAGCAACATAGATCTGCTGCTACCTATCCCTCAGCAACATAGATCTGCTGGTACCTATCACTCAGCAACATAGATCTGCTGGTACCTATCACTAGCTTATTATTAATTTAAAAATAATAAAGTGTAAATGAGCCCAGATCTAGATATGGAATAATTCTGGTTACAAAAAGTCTATCATAGCTTATGATTAAGGTTGTTAAACGATAATCAGAAATCGGATAATCGGTTTTGAAAGCGATAATCGGTTTTAAATTTCCCAAACAGATAATCGAATTTAATTCGGCCAGATTTATGAAGTGAAATCCGGCCAGAGCCAGATTAGTAAAAATTGCCTGATTCTGGATTTGCCGGAGTCGGAGCTATTATATTTATATATATTTTATCGCAAAACTGGCCAGCTAGATTTGGCCAGATAATGAAGTAAATTTCTGCCGGACCCGGATTTGTAAAAATGGCAGGATTCCGGATTTTCCGGAGCCGAAATCTGGTACACCCCTAATTTCTATGAAGTCAGCGGTAAAACTATAATCCGTTTAAAATCCGATTTACATAACCGATAATCAGTTTGCCAAAAAAAACGAAATTAACAACTCTACTTATGATACTTAAATAATTAGGTAACCTTGATTGTAATTCTTGTAACAAAGCAAGTAAGAAAAATGTGTTCTTTGTGTCTGTTTGTGATGCTTAGCTCCATTGGGAAATCAACTTCCTTTGCCCTTCAAGTCTTTATGAATCAACTTCCTTTGCCCCTCAAGTCTTTATGAATCAACTTCCTTTGCCCCTCAAGTCTTTATGAATCAACTTCCTTTGCCCCTCAAGTCTTTATGAATCAACTTCCTTTGCCCCTCAAGTCTTTATGAATCAACTTCCTTTGCCCCTCAAGTCTTTATGAATCAACTTCCTTTGCCCCTCAAGTCTTTATGAATCAACTTCCTTTGCCCCTCAAGTCTTTATGAATCAACTTCCTTTGCCCCTCAAGTCTTTATGAATCAACTTCCTTTGCCCCTCAAGTCTTTATGAATCAACTTCCTTTGCCCCTCAAGTCTTTATGAATCAACTTCCTTTGCCCCTCAAGTCTTTATGAATCAACTTCCTTTGCCCCTCAAGTCTTTATGAATCAACTTCCTTTGCCCCTCAAGTCTTTATGAATCAACTTCCTTTGCCCCTCAAGTCTTTATGAATCAACTTCCTTTGCCCCTCAAGTCTTTATGAATCAACTTCCGTTGCCCCTCAAGTCTTTATGAATCAACTTCCTTTGCCCCTCAAGTCTTTATGAATCAACTTCCTTTGCCCCTCAAGTCTTTATGAATCAACTTCCTTTGCCCCTCAAGTCTTTATGAATCAACTTCCTTTGCCCCTCAAGTCTTTATGAATCAACTTCCTTTGCCCCTCAAGTCTTTATGAATCATCTTCCTTTGCCCCTCAAGTCTTTATGAATCAACTTCCTTTGCCCCTCAAGTCTTTATGAATCAACTTCCTTTGCCCCTCAAGTCTTTATGAATCAACTTCCTTTGCCCCTCAAGTCTTTATGAATCAACTTCCTTTGCCCCAAATGTTATTCCCAATCATTTTAATTGTATCAAAAATGCCTATAGGTATTTGATATTTCAAAATGTCTCTAGGTATTTGTTTTTTCAAAATGTCTATAGATATTTGATATTTCACAATGTCTATAGGTCTTTGATATTTCAAAATGTCTATAGGTCTTTGATATTTCAAAATGTCTATAGGTATTTGAAATTTCAAAATGTCTATAGGTCTTTGATATTTCAAAATGTCTATAGGTATTTGATATTTCAAAATGTCTCTAGGTATTTGATATTTCAAAATGTATATAGGTATTTGATATTTCAAAATGTATATAGGTATTTGATATTTCAAAATGTCTATAGGTCTTTGATATTTCAAAATGTCTATAGGTATTTGATATTTCAAAATGTCTATGTCGCTACAATGCTACACAATGTCTACATGGTTTAATTAATGTTGCTACAATGTTGCAAAACATCTATGTGGTTTATTAATGTTGCTACAATGTTCCAAATAGTCTTATGTGTTGTTTCTTTCAACATTCGTCAGCTTGAGAAGTCCTTGAAAGTAGCAATAGATCGCAGCAGCAATAAAACCTCAGCTCCCCCAACACCAGCGACTTCCACGTCACCACCCCAGACAGGAGGAGCCACCATAACTCTACCAAACTTCCCAGCATCACCTCCCTTGAAATCCAGTCTGAGCTCAGCAGACGACTCATCTATAGGTAGGAATTTTATCCAGAGTCTTAACTTCTCTCTACTTCTACTGACTCTGAAAACAAATAAACACTGTCCATGGGATCACCTGAGTGGAAGTAAAACTTCTGAATAAAATATGAAACATAATATTAAAGTGTCTAACAGATGCCATGAACAAGTAACCTAGAACAAATAAGGCAGCTGAAGTTAAATAAAGTATACCTTTCCTGGTGGCCACACACAGTTTGCCATGGTCACTTTTTCACCTGCCTAATTGCTCTTTTTTTTTAAAGTATCTTTTTTACTGTATCTTTTATGTGAGTAATTTTCTCCATTTTGGTAAAAGTAAAATATTTCTTAATAAATTAAATTACAATCCGTTAGTTAAACATTTTTTGTTGTTTTACCGTCTTTAAATTAATTGTATTAAAAAAAAATTTTTTGTTAGTTACAAGTGGAGAGTACTCCAGCAAAACGCAGTGTGCAACAGTAGCGGGGAAGCCTGCTAAAGTAATTTTACCAGCCACGGCCGCCTCTCCCGAGGTACAAGTCACAGAGGCGTCCACTGCCTCACTTCAGTCCCTGACAGCATCCACTGTGGCTACTGAAGGACAAGGCTCAAATGTAGGACCACCACCCTCTGCGGCTGTACCTTTAGCTGGAGCTCCAACTCCTTCGGCTGCAGCAGAAGGTTGGTGAAAACAATTTAAATGCACAATTGCAATCTTAAGTTAATTTGAAAAGTTTGTAGGTTTTAACCTCTACAAGAGAGTCTATGTTGTAGCTGGTTGAATTCATCTGAAAGAATTACATTTAGTGTCAGTCTCTGCTGGAATTTTGAGAAGATGAATGTGAAAGATAATTGTTTAGCACACCAGCTGGTAATAAGCTAATACTGACTAAATGAAGTTATGGTTAACCGGTCCTGATTAAACGGGACCGGTCCTGATCTGATCTGAGGAATAAAATAACAATGCAAAACATTTTTTTATTAATAGTAACACAAACACTCTTAAATATAGATTTAGATTAATTTATTATTTTTACAAACTAATTTAACTGAAACAATATCGTAGCACATGGCACGCTTTATTGTGGCTGTACATATTAATACAAGGACTCTTTTGGTTCTTCCAATACTGGTATTGGGATCGATATATTACTTTGTTGAGATATTTATAAATCTAAATGATAGTTTTTTTTTAGAATTTTTTTTTCAAAATGTCACTTATTATAAAATATCGGTGACATCAATATATACATGCAACCTGTACATTCTACCGATACCGATATTGCTGATATCCTGATATCAGTGCCGATAGCTTTTACCACCTTGCCTTTTTTTGTGCTACATGTGAGCCAGGAGTTTGCCTGCCAAGCAGGCTTCAACACAACTATTATTTTGTCATTGGTTACTTACTACAGATTTTCCCCACATACTTGTCATTATGCAAAGATGCTACAGCCCATTGTGTCCTGGCTCCTTGTTGATTAGATTGATGTCCAGCTGCAGCCAGAAGAAAATATTAGCAAAGCTTGAAAACAAAATTTAGCAAATCTTAAGAAATGTATTTACAAAGCTTAAGAGAAAAATTAACAAAGCTTGAAAAAAAAATTAGCAAAGCTTAAGAAAAAAATTAGCAAAGCTTAAGAAAAAAAATTAGCAGAGCTTTGTTATTTTATTTTTCATTGAAGTCCATACTTTATTTCCTCCCTAACAGATGACTCAACTGACGGATGGTTCCAGGACTTGAAGGGCGTGACAAGACGTTGGCTGTCAACATCTTCCTTTGTTCCTTTATCTTTGCCATTGTAAGTTTCCATGCAACAATGATGTAAAGGAATATTAAGAGCAATACAGTTAGCTATATGAAGATTGTGTCAAAACGTTTTTGCCTAAAATGTCCAACACAAATGTGCTAAACATAATCAACTTATTATTTCTTTTCTCATTTATTGTGAGACACTTAAAATGATTTTATTGAAAGATTAACATTCAAATGATGATTACATGATCAGAGATTAGAAAGGCATGGATAACAATAGCTTTTTAAAAACTGAAAAAACCTACACATTATTTTAAAAAAATAAATTTACATTAACTGAACAATTTTTCAAATGTTATTAAGCACTGGAAAGAAAATAAATAATTTAAAGTAATGCACCATGAAATCTTTAAAATGTATTAATTTTTTTAATTTATATTTTACTTTGAGCATGTTGATAACGCTGCATATGAAATACGTGGCTGAACATTTTTGTTGATTATCAAATTTTGTGGATTCAGTGACTACAGTGAACACCACACTCTGCCGCTGTGTGAACGGGTTCCTATTGTGGTCTATGACAATGAGCCCAGCTCTATTATTGCCTATGCCCTCAGGTCAGTGCACCTGTTCCAAATACTCTTTTGAGTCCAAAATCTGATTTTATTCTGCGATTTTTTTTATTAGTTTCATCTCTGACTCAAATGTTTCTCACTTTGCAGCTCCTCAGATTATTTGTGCCGACTTCGAGAAATCCATACTTCAACTAGACGTACAAACTCTGATCCAAATGTGGTTGGGTACGTCAGCGTTTTTAAATATACGTACTTCGGACCTTTTATGATGACTCAAAAAATATAAACTATCATTTTTTATCATAACAAACTGAAAAGCACATGACAGGTTTGAACAGGAAAACTCTATATGGCAATGTATAATTCTACTGTCAATGTAAAACATAATATTATGGGAATGGCAGTAAGGGATCTGTTTTTTAACATTTTTAAAATTATTTCTTTCATGTTGAGTGGCTATATTTATCTGAATATAGATTTCTTCAATTTTGCTTTGACCCACAGGCCTCACACCAACAAAACTACAGGACCCCTTGGTGGTGAGGGAGTGGGAGAGGCAGGTAAGTGGAGTACTTGCTTGTATGGCTAGTTTTGTAATAGAGATATACAACTAAAATGCTACCTCACTTTGGTGAGACCTGTACTAGAAAATGCATCTTCTGTATGGGACCCATCCACCAAAGAAAACATTGATAAACTAGAACAAATTCAAAAAAGAGCTGCCAGATTCATTACTGGAGAATATTCGAAACTGACAAGAATAACACCATTAGTTAAATCATTAAACCTTGAAACACTAGAGGATAGAAGAACCAAGAATAAAGTAGTAATCATACATAAAGCAATTATTCTAATTTAGAAATACAACACAAAGATAACTTAATACAACCCTCAGATAGACATAAGGATAAAAACACCTTTCTTATTCCGTATGCAAGAACAAACACATACAAGTTTTCCTTCTTCCCGTCCGGAATTCGGGCGTGGAATGGGTTGCCTGAAGAATCCAGGAAAACCAACACTTTATCAACATTTAAATCTCTAATAAAAATGCAGGACTAAACACAAACCATAGATAAGCGTAGGACGCAATAATCTTCTGTATAGAAGGAGCGTCTGTAAACAGATAAGATGGCTAGAAAAGGCTTTTGTGTGTCTTGTGCTATACAGCTAGGTGGGCTGCACTGCTGGATCTCATTAAGTCTAGACCAAAACAAAGGGTGGAATGATAACAGTGTCGACATGAGCTCTTGGACATAACAGTGATGACATGAGCTCTTTGACATAACAGTGATGACATGAGCTCTTTGACATAACAGTGACGACATGAGCTCTTTGACATAACAGTGATGACATGAGCTCTTTGACATAACAGTGATGACATGAGCTCTTTGACATAACAGTGATGACATGAGCTCTTTGACATAACAGTGATGACATGAGCTCTTTGACATAACAGTGATGACATGAGCTCTTTGACATAACAGTGATGACATGAGCTCTTTGACATAACAGTGACGACATGAGCTCTTTGACATAACAGTGACGACATGAGCTCTTTGACATAACAGTGACGATATGAGCTCTTTGACATAACAGTGACAACATGAGCTCTTTGACATTCAAAGATGTGCAAAGATAAAACTTGCTACATGAGTATCCTAAGTACAGCTTTACTGTTGGAGGATACAACTGGCAACTGTGATCTAGCAGGGTCCAATATTATGATAAAAATGACAGTGGTGGTGTAGCAGGGACCAATTTTAGTTAGTTCTAATGTCCAATACCGTGCACAGCTGAAACCAGTCTTGGGTTCCATGTTGAGAAGGCGTCTCATTATATAATTGGGGGGTGGGAGGGTGGTGGTGGTGCCATAATCCAAGTTTCACCTATGTTCAGTTTGTACATGTTATGGTTCTGATCTTTAAATGGGTATTTGATCTTTGATTTAAATGACACTACAAGAATTACAAACAGATTTTTCACAATACATTTCTATTTTGAAACCCTTTGTGCTAGAAATTTTACACAGTCCACTTGTTAACATTCTTACCATTTCATTAGGAAAATTTTTCTCCTTAACTTCGGGGCCGTCCATAAAGTACGTCACTCTATTTTTGACCATTTTTAACTCCCCCCCCCTCCCACCTGTCACACATCTCGGACCCCCCCCCCTAAAGTACGTCACACTTTCGAACAAAAATGTGTTTTTTTATTAACAAAATAATCAAAATTTAACATGAAAACAGCGTGACGTCACACATGGCCGGACATCCCCCCTCCCCCCTGTCACAAACTGTCACACTTTCTTACACCCCCTCCCCCCCTCTGGAGCGTGACGTACTTTATGGACGGCCCCTTATGTATCAAGTTCAAGTACTTGGATTGGGAATAAGCTTTCACAAAGATTTCATTCTTCAAATTAGACAAAAAAACTAACTAAAGACTATAAGCTCAAGAATGGTAGATATGTGACTTTCAACACAGTTTAGGTTCTGTGTTAACTGTTAAACTTTACATCTGAACAATTTATTAAAACAATAACATCATTGAATGAGAAATGGTTAGAATGTTGTTGATTTACTTTTATTTACCATAGCTCTGCAAAATTCTTTATTGAAGTTAATGAGACAGCGTTATCATGGCTAAAAACTTAATCCCCTACATTAATTTTTTCTTCAATCATTTTTCTAATTTGCCATTATAATTTTTTGTAAATTTGTCAAGCTAGTGGCTTCATGTATCTAAGTAACGTCAAGTGCTATCCAAACTGTCTTTTGATAAATTGAGGAACAAGAGATGTAACAACTATTCATCTACATGACATGGCTTGATGGCAGCCCTTATACATCATCTCTTTAATTAACAGCTTTATTACTCTTGACATCACATACACTGCACTGCCCCTCAGTTTGGCCTTACAGAATCTTCAGTTTTCATTTCAAGGCTTTAGATGGTTTTCAATATTATGTACATATTTGGGGGAAAATTTTGTTATTTTGTTCATGTATGATTAAAATAAAACATTATATTTCTAGTTCACAATGTGTTTATAAAATATTATTTGAACTTCATATGTTTGTATCTGAACTATGATTTCCTGTAGAGAAGGAGCATTCATAATGTATAAGATAAGATAAGATGGAGATGTTTATGTCCTGGAAACTAAATAACAACATATTTCTACTCTCCAGTTTATCTGGCATTGGCCAAAGTCATTTTAAAGCCTTGTATTAGAGTTCAAAGAGTTGTATTTATTTCAAGAAAGCAGATTTGGTTTTTCTTTATAACTCAAAGCATTTTCTTTATAAATAAAACTTTTGAAGAAGCATTCAAGTAAATTGGTCACGTATCAGTGGACCATCCTCTGATTTCCATCTTTCAATAACAAAGTATTCAAGACTACTGACTTCAAATACATGATTTTTCTTTCAAGAATCCACCTTCTTAAGTTCAGTAATGAATATCAGCCTTTCAAGAATCCACCTTCTTAAGTTCAGTAATGAATATCACCCTTTCAAGAATCCACCTTAAGTTCAGTAATGAATATCAGCCTTTCAAGAATCCACCTTCTTAAGTTCAGTAATGAATATCAGCCTTTTACAAATTTCAGATATTTCTACAGTACTTTCATATTGTTTTCCCAATGCTATTTGCTGGTGTCATTTTTATGAATTTCCCCCGTTTCTTTTGGCAACGTTGCTATTTCTCTTCATTTTACTTTCATTTTTTTTTACTTTTCTTTTGCCCGTTTATTTGTTCTGCTTTATTACCAGGTCGGAGGTCAGGTGGGGGAATGTTATCATTTCTCCGAGGCAGTTCACGTGAACCCAGCCCCCACCACACTTCCCCCCATGCCCCCCGTCATGCCGTGGAAGCTGTTCGATATGTTCCTGGGTCAGACTGGGGGGAAAGTGGAGGGCACCCAGGTAAAACTGACCTTCTTTGCACCTGCCTACGACAATACGGCACCCGATTTTATTTACCACTTTTCACTTGGTAGATGCTTTTTTTCCTCCTTTCTTTGCTGCTTCTCTAAGCTATTTATCAATCAGTTTAATTTTGACCCGAGCTTCGCTTCTTGTTTGCTAAATTTTCAACATGAATTTGCTTTTTAATTTGTTAATGATATTTTTTGTAGCTTGTATTTGTGTGTTTGTTGAGATAATATTTAATTGTTTTTATTTACCTTAGCTTTTTCTCATATTGGTGTTGCTGTGTTTTTTTTACTCAAATATTTATTTCTTATTATCAGATTAAAACAGTTTGCTTCTCTTACTTATCCAGTGTTCCCCCAAGCAGCATTTGAAACCAGTTGATATGTGCATAGAAAATAAAATATTGTCAAACATTCCATCACGCAGAATAAGCATATAAATAATTTTTTATCTTGGACCTTCACGAATTTAAATTATAACTTTTTACTATCTAGAAACTATTAAAATAATTTCTTTGTGTTTAGCTAAAATATAACCAATCAGTCCTTTGAAATGTATATTATTAGTTGGGGTAATATTTTTAAGTGTTAGTGTTAAGATTTTATTTTTGATTTTTGCCTCGTCAGACGATGTGGATATATCCATCCTGTCGGATGAAGCAACTCCTTCACCAGAGGAGAAACCAAAAGTTGGCAGTGCCCTCCCCTCTCCCCACATTGAACTTCGTAAGTTCACATTTGTTTAGAATGAAATTTTTAAACAATTCTAATCCTTATTAAATAAATTTGTAATAGAATTAGGTGTTGATTTTTTTAATTTTTAAAAAGAGAGCGTCATTCTTTACACAGCATTAAAAAATTTAGAGAAAGGTTATCAAACTTGTGGAAGTAAATGATTTTATTTATTAACATTTTCATGGCAAAAAATAATAAAAAAGTTTGTTTAAAAATTTGATGTTGAATCTGTTACATATTCTTAAGAAGTTGCACATCTATAATATTTTTTACAACAAAAAAAGAAACAGCAAAAATTGATATACCATAAAATACTAGCAGAAATTTATCTTTTCTCCTTTTCTTAAAAAACATTTCTGTGCAAGCAATAGTAATAAAATGGCTGACAGTAAAATATTGTTTAAGCATTGCTTAAATTTTTTTTCTACAGAATTTTCCGATGCCACTGCTAAGTTTTATTGTCGAGTTTATTTTGCTGAACAGTTCAGGAAGTTAAGGAAATTGCTATTTTTAGGCAATGATAATCTGTAAGTCTTTTGAATATATTTAATTTACTTTCGTGACATCCTTTCCATGACAGAAAAATGTGTAAAACCCTAAAAGAATACTTGCATAAACACAAGTGTAAAGACAACAAACTTTTTTTTTCTTCTGTTTTTGACAAGCCAAAGAAGTTTAGGCTGTGAGGTATATCTGAATCTAATCCAATCATTTTCTCTCAATTGAGATCTTTTCTAAATGCAAATAGTGATATATCAATGGTAGAGATTTAAGTATTTTAAAAACGTAATTGAATAAACAGTTTCATTGTTTAAAGGGCATGAACATCATGTCAGAGATTCAGTTACATATGTAATGAGTTGCCTTTTAACTGGTTGAACTTACCAATAGAATTTGAGTGAGTTACCACTGTGCTTCCCATTGTCACATGAGTCTCATCCAATGTTCCCTCTAAGCTGTGCAGTTGTGGGGCCAGGCAGCCATCTGCCCGACAATGTTCCCTCTAAGCTGTGCAGTTGTGGGGCCAGGCAGCCATCTGCCCGACAATGTTCCCTCTAAGCTGTGCAGTTGTGGGGCCAGGCAGCCATCTGCCCGACAATGTTCCCTCTAAGCTGTGCAGTTGTGGGGCCAGGCAGCTATCTGCCCGACAATGTTCCCTCTAAGCTGTGCAGTTGTGGGGCCAGGCAGCCATCTGCCCGACAATGTTCCCTCTAAGCTGTGCAGTTGTGGGGCCAGGCAGCCATCTGCCCGACAATGTTCCCTCTAAGCTGTGCAGTTGTGGGGCCAGGCAGCCATCTGCCCGACAATGTTCCCTCTAAGCTGTGCAGTTGTGGGGCCAGGCAGCTATCTGCCCGACAATGTTCCCTCTAAGCTGTGCAGTTGTGGGGCCAGGCAGCCATCTGCCCGACAATGTTCCCTCTAAGCTGTGCAGTTGTGGGGCCAGGCAGCCATCTGCCCGACACTGCTCAACAGTTTAGAGTTATGGTGCAACAGATTTTCATTTTGATAATACATGTGTGTGGTGGGATGTAAAATTTTGATAATACATGTGTGTGGTGGGATGTAACATTTTGATAATACATGTGTGTGGTGGGATGTAACATTTTGATAATACATGTGTGTGGTGGGATGTAACATTTTGATAACACATGTGTGTGGTGGGATGTAAAATTTTGCTGCATGGTAAAAAAATGGATGCTGGGCAACTTTGCTCATGAGTTTTACTTTTTGTACATGACCCAATGAAACATAGAGGGAACATTGGTCACATGAGGTGTAAGCTTTGTGTATTTATCCATTAATAAGGCTTTTCATTTATTCTTTTCATCACACATATCATTAGTGTACCTAGTATTTTTTTGTTTAAAATGTTTTATCATTTAGGAATAAACTTATTACCTGTTGTATATCTTTAATTCATGTAACTGGGGCAATATGTGCTATAAACTCAACTGGAGCAATATGTGCTATAAACTCAACTGGAGCAATATGTGCTATAAACTCAACTGGAGCAATATGTGCTATAAACATATTATTATCTTTAATTCATGTAACTGGGGCAATATGTGCTATAAACATATTATTATCTTTAATTCATGTAACTGGGGCTATATGTGCTATAAACATATTATTATCTTTAATTCATGTAACTGGGGCAATATGTGCTATAAACTCAACTGGGGCAATATGTGCTATAAACATATTATTATCTTTAATTCATGTAACTGGGGCAATATGTGCTATTAACTCAACTGGAGCAATATGTGCTATAAACATATTATTATCTTTAATTCATGTAACTGGGGCAATATGTGCTATAAACTCAACTGGAGCAATATGTGCTATAAACTCAACTGGAGCAATATGTGCTATAAACATATTATTATCTTTAATTCATGTAACTGGGGCAATATGTGCTATAAACTCAACTGGAGCAATATGTGCTATAAACTCAACTGGAGCAATATGTGCTATAAACATATTATTATCTTTAATTCATGTAACTGGGGCAATATGTGCTATAAACTCAACTGGAGCAATATGTGCTATAAACTCAACTGGAGCAATATGTGCTATAAACTCAACTGGAGCAATATGTGCTATAAACTCAACTGCAAGTTCTTTTGTTTTTGTCCTTCAGCTTCATCCGATCGTTGGGTCGCTGCAAGTCTTGGGAAGCAAAGGGAGGCAAGTCAGGCTCATCCTTCTGCAAAACTGATGGTACATAACCTTAACCTTAATTTGACTAAAAATGTCTTGATACTTTGGGCCATCTTAAGGTTGATGATTTTTTTTAAAAAGCTGTAGTATTTTTTTTAATTGAATTGAAATGTTATGTATTTTTGTATCACATGCTTAAGAAGCCTTAAGCATGTCCTGGAATTTTATTATTGTACACATGTTGTCCTTTTATCTATGTTAGGTGGTCAGTGTAAGGAAAGCTACCTTCACACACTTACATCTTAGTTCTACTTCACTTTTTTAGTTTTGTTATGTTTATGCAATAAGTGCTATCCAGATTTGAAGAATCCACTGTCCTTGAGGAACCTTCACTGAGAAAAAGAGGGGTAAAGACTGGGAGGGAATTTCTCATTTGCAATAGATAATTCCTAAATATGTGGCCTTGGTTTTGAGATTCATCTGGGTATGGTCCGAAAATACATGAAATTGTTAAGGGGAGCTAGAAAAAAATGAATGGCTGATCTCTTAAAACAAAAAGTTATTTTAAAATTTGTCTATATTTTGTTTTGAAAAGATTTATGCTAGACTTAACAGTAGAGTGAAAGAGTTAACAAATTTAAAATGGGTTAGTGGGACAGTTAGTGTGTTGGGAGTTGCGCCGGTGCTGTCATCAATCTCTGAATGACATTTCTTCTCTCATCAGATGACAGATTCATCTTAAAGCAGATGTCCAACATGGAGGTCGGAGTCCTTTGAGAAGTTCGGGCCCCAGTACTTCCAGTACATCAGAACGTGCATCACTGATCAGGTCAGCCATTGGCAGTTGTAGAGTTGAGATTTACTTTGGACAAGACATAACAATGAAATAAATTACTAGATTTAACAGAACTCTATCAATGACAATGAACCTATTTCTAAACATGAAATTTTTGTTATTTTGACGAATAATATCACGTGACTGACGATGCATTATTTGACAATAGTCATTAGATTTCAAGTTGATTCTTTTCCCATCATATAATTTGAGAACATTCAAGTCTTGGTTTCTTCATATCAATACATCCAAATCTTGTCTCATAGGCCCCACCAAAAAAATGGTGGCATAATTTTCAAGGTACATGGGCCCTCGGCTGTAGTACCAAGAGTCACGGTTCAAGTCTCTTTGAAGGCAGGGATTATTTTTCCTTTAACTTAAGGGTGTCCGTGAGTCTACCCATCTCTGACAGGCACTTGACATTAGATGGGGTAAATAATGGCGGCTGAGTATTGTGCCTCTCAATCACCTTGTATGCCATGGCGTGTGATTGCTGCTTCACTTGCCCAACAGGCCAGCATGATCTGAATGTTCTACTTACAATATATGTAATAAAGAAACATAGGACGAACAAATCTTCTATATAGAAGGATTGTCTCTAATGTATTTTTTTAAAAAGTATTTTACCACTGTAGTTCTTTTTTTTTCCAATTAAAGTTTTCTTTGATCTTTTCTGTAGCAACCTACAGCCCTTGCCAAGATCCTGGGCGTCTACAGAATTGGATTCCGCAATACACAAACAAACAACGCCCTGAGACAAGATGTGCTCGTCATGGAAAACTTGTTTTACAATCGTAACATTTCTCAGGTAGATATTGAATTTCATTTAAATGGAATTGCTAATTAAGTACTGTGGTATAAAACAACTTTATTTGAATGAGGTTTTTTAAAAAAAATGACAGCATGGTTCAAGTTTCTTTTTAATTGGTTTTGACCCTCGACCTTTGGAATACAATAAATCAAAGTTTACGTTCAGTGGAACAGATAAATAGTAATATTTTTTAAAACCTTTTCTGTCATGGGAGAATGAGGAAAGAACAAATTTGATTTTTTTTCTTGTATTAATGGGTTTTTTTTAAAAGACCAAACAAAATATGAGCATCTGTAAGACATAAGTTAAAAATAAGATAAGATTAAGAAGATTCAAATATCAAGGGATCAGTTTCAGGTTTCATGTCTAAATTTTTGTGCCTCCTTTCCCTCGCCACAACCACCTTTCTCAGAAATTTGACCTGAAGGGCTCCATGAGGAACAGACTTGTGAACACATCCAGCAAGAGGGGGGAGGATGAGCTGGTGCTACTGGATGAGAACTTATTGAAATGTGAGGACTGGTCAACGCATGTTGTAGGACAGTAATCTTTATACAATTCTATATGGCTTTCTCAGCCACTTTCTCAGCCACTTTCCAGACTTATAGTTTATGTTGTTAAATGTATATCTGAAACTGTAATGTTGATTATACTTCAGTTACTTAATTTCATTTTTTTTTAATATAGTGGGAATTTTTTTATTTTTTTTTCTCTGGTAGTTACTGTAATTTAAGCTACAGTTCTTATACTTATATAAAGTATTTTTACGCTTGCTTAGTTTAACTCATTTTTTTTCCTGTTTTTTGAAATTACAGTTTAATGGGTATTATCTATGTTTATCAAATGAAGGTGCTTTTCTTCTAATATGGTTTTATGTTGAACTGTGTTGGTTCTATTGTTGTTTCACCTGATGTTCTCCAACAGGTAGCGTTGAGAGTCCCCTCTATCTTCGTCCACACAGCAAGTACGTCCTCAAGTCGGCCATCACAAGTGATTCAACGTTTCTCTCTACAAATCTAGTCATGGATTACTCTCTGCTTGTTGGTGTAGATGAGGACACCCAGGGAAATGGTGGTTGGGATCATAGGTAGTGAAGTGGATTTGTTCTATGTTGGGATCATAGGTGAAGTGGATTTGTTCTATGTTGGGATCATAGGTGAAGTGGATTTGTTCTATGTTGGGATCATAGGTGAAGTTGATTTGTTCTATGTTGGGATCATAGGTGAAGTGGATTTGTTCTATGTTGGGATCATAGGTGAAAGTGGATTTGTTCTATGTTGGGATCATAGGTGAAGTTGATTTGTTCTATGTTGGGATCATAGTTGAGTGTGTGGATTTGTTCTATGTTGGGATCATAGGGTGATGTTGATGATTGTGGGTATTTGTTTCTATGTTGGGATCATAGTTGAAGTGGATTTGTTCTATGTTGGGATTGTCAATTTGTCAAGGTGAAGTGGATTTGTTCTATGTTGGGATCATAGGTGAAGTGATTTGTTCTATGTTGGGATCATAGGTGAGTTTGCTGGGCATGAGTGGATTTGTTCTATGTTGGGATCATTGGTGAAGTTGATGAGTGGATTTGTTCTATGTTGGGATCATAGGTAAGTGGATTAGTGATTTGTTCTAGTTGGGATCATTGTAGTTGTATGTATTTCAGATTATTTTTGGTCTTACACTGAGCCTGCATAAGATACAATAGCTTTTACTCAGGAAGGTTGCCCATGGCGATACATTCCTAAAGTAGAAATAGACAGGCCATGGCACACCTAGCATTGGCCAGCATGCCCACTGTTGTGGAGCTATGTTACACAAAATGGAATAGTTCATTTTAATTGCTTTGTCATTACTTCCATAACATTTTTTATATTACAGATTACATCCGAACGTTCACTTGGGACAAGAAGCTAGAAATGGTGGTCAAATCATCTGGAATACTTGGAGGCCAAGGTATGTCGCAAGACCCTAATCATCAAACTATCTCAGTTCTGCAGCAAATGTTTGATTTAGTTTTTTTTTAAATGTTCTAACGACAAAACCAAACTTAGTGCCCTTAAAAGTCTGTTGTTTTTTTGTGTGTTTTGTTTTTGCTTTCTCTGTTCTCTTTTGCAGAGATATATCTATTTGTAAAAATATTCAATTCTTTCCAGGTAAAATGCCAACCGTCGTTTCCCCACAATTGTACAGAGGTCGTTTCCTTGAGGCCATGGATCGATATTTCCTTCACGTTCCTGATCACTGGACAGGGCTAGGTCGAGGTGAGGTCAACAACACCGGGGCTCAATTTTGATTGGCCGCTGGGAGGGAACCAGTTCTTATAGGTGTGGAGAGTTTTGGCATGGGAATTTTGTGCAACTTGTAACCTGAGCTGTTAACTTGTTTGTTAACATTAATTATGAGCTTGTTGTGTTAACATTAATTATGAGCTTGTTGTGTTAACATGAACTATTAGCTTGTTGTGTTAACATGAACTATGAGCTTGTTGTGTTAACATTAATTATGAGCTTGTTGTGTTAACATGAACTATGAGCTTGTTGTGTTAACATGAACTATGAGCTTGTTGTGTTAACATGAACATGAGCTTGTTGTGTTAACATGAACTATGAGCTTGTTGTGTTAACATGAACTATGAGCTTGTTGTGTTAACATGAACTATGAGCTTGTTGTGTTAACATGAACTATGAGCTTGTTGTGTTAACATGAACTATGAGCTTGTTGTGTTAACATGAACTATGAGCTTGTTGTGTTAACATGAACTATGAGCTTGTTGTGTTAACATGAACTATGAGCTTGTTGTGTTAACATGAACTATGAGCTTGTTGTGTTAACATGAACGATGAGCTTGTTGTGTTAACATGAACTATGAGCTTGTTGTGTTAACATGAACGATGAGCTTGTTGTGTTAACATGAACTATGAGCTTGTTGTGTTAACATGAACTATGAGCTTGTTGTGTTAACATGAACTATGAGCTTGTTGTGTTAACATGAACTATGAGCTTGTGTTAACATGAACTATGAGCTTGTTGTGTTAACATGAACTATGAGCTTGTTGTGTTAACATGAACTATGAGCTTGTTGTGTTAACATGAACTATGAGCTTGTTGTGTTAACATGAACTATGAGCTTGTTGTGTTAACATGAACTATGAGCTTGTTGTTTAACTGACTTGTTGAGATTACCAGCAAACTTGTAATCATTTTCTGTTAACATTTTGAAGAGCCTAATAACAATAACTATCAGCCTGTTGGCAGTTGTAAGAAGCTTGTTAACGTAAATGAGGGTCTAGTTGTCTCTAACATTTGTTATGTGCATTAAGCATTCACCCTTGCCACTGCTAACTACAATAGTCCAATGACAAATAATGTGTAACTCTAACTATTCATTGTAAACTTTTACTAATGATACTGAGCTATAACTAATGGCTGTAAGTCCAAAACTGATGAAATTTACATCTAACCTATGATTATAAGCTATACATGTAACATAAGATATTATCTGTTGTTTAAAATTAACATCATATAACATCTATAACCTATGATAATAAACTATACCCTAACATAAGATATTAACTGTTGTTTAAAATTAACATCTAACCTATGATTATAAACTATACCTCTAACATTAGATATTATCTGTGGTTTAAAATTAAAATCTAACCAATGATTATAAGCTAAACCTGTAACATAAGATATTAACTGTTGTTTAAAGAAGTTCAGTTTTATTTTATTGTTCATCTGTGATACAAGTGACTTCCCCTAACGTGTCCCAGTGAAACCAACCTTACTTATCTTGTAGAACTCTCTTATAATTACTGCCTGGCAATTATTTTTTAAATAATTTTTTTTAATTAAAAAAATACCCTCAAGTTTTGCTAATTTTAGACCAAATTTTCAATTCAACATTTAGCTATAATTGTATACCATCAAAAACTTGAAGCTCTTTTTATTTTTATTTATCCTCCTATGCTAATCAGACATATACCGTCACTTGTCGTCTCAGTATTAGCTGCTCTCTTGTCAAAACAACTTAACTTATTTATGAGTTATTTCATAAAGGGACGCAAGTTTGTTTTCTTAAAATCTGTTGGTTTTTTTGTGTATCTTTATCTCTTGTCAACATAAAAGAAAACAATCTTCTGGTTGTTATTTTCCTTAAAGTTCCTAGACTTTGCCATCATCAAGATTTGATAAATAAATTTTTTGCCTGTTATTTCAGACGGCCCATCACGTTTGACCAGATTTGAAATGGCGGAGCTAAAAGAGCAGAGGAAATAACTCAAAGAGTGGTTGCAACTCGAAGGTCTTAACAGTACTATAAGGGAGCAAAGGATTATGAACACGACATTTTGTCTCATATCAACACTGGTTTGATGGGGTTTGATATATCAGAGACATTCTTTGAACGTGTTAGAGTATTACTGCTTTTGTTTTTTAACTGGATTGTCAGCAGGCCCCCTAGCGCTGAGATCATGTTACAGTCAGATGATGTCCTGAAGTTGTGCATCTAGAAGGAGATTCTATAAATACGTCTAGTAATAGCATCGATATGTTGCCATCCCTCTGTAAAGTGCTATTCTAATTTGGGATCTTTGGTACAGCCATGTAAACATGTAATTTGAGGTTGGGTTGAGGGCATGTTATGATGTAAAGGCAGACATTGTTGTTTTATAGCATGACAAACTGTTCCGTTGTTTATTATTTAATGACGTGTTTTGTTGTAGTTTCAAATGTTATATGGATGTAGTGTATGTGAGTACCAAGTGAATAGGAAATATTCTACACAGCAAGGAATACTGTCTTGTTGGGCTTCACTGCTGATAGTTTGATGACAAACATTGACTTAATGCAAAGAGTGATTACATTCAACTAAACTGAGGAACATAAGTATGGAACTACTTTGTCCAAGTTTTTATTCTTCTTCTGTGTTTCAAAGGCCCACAATCACTAGACTGATCTTTAATTATGGCTCTTGTATTTAATGATATTTACAATTTTGTAATGATTGGAGCTTACTGTTGGTCACCTAGGATTAACATCTACTCTATCCAAGCCAAATGGGTGACCTTGACCTCACTTTATATCATGGGAGGTCATGACCAAGTAACCCTTCAGGTTTAATTTCATCTGTTAATCTCTACTCCCAAAGAAACACATATGATGTTTGATGTGTTACAGGGTTTTGAGCCACCAGTTGTTTGATGGATGGGTAGTATGATGGTGTCTTGACTCAGAGACAAGAAATGATGGTTTTGGTGGTGTCTTGACACACAGACAAGAAATGGTGGTTTTGGTGGTGTCTTGACACACAGACAAGAAATGATAGTTTTGGTGGTGTCTTGACACACAGACAAGAAATGGTGGTTTTGGTGGTGTCTTGCAGAATGTGTAACTATGCTCTATGGATTGGTTGGTTTTAATTCTGTACATAAACCTCATAAAGACTTTTATAGTTTCTACTCATTGGAGCAATTTATCTGTTCTAGGATAAACTGTCATCAGATTGGTGTTGTGTGGGTCAATGTGTCAGAGTGAAATGTGTGTAGATTGATGTGTGTGTGTGTTTGTTTGCACATACATTGCATGGAGAGATTTATCAGAGCAAATTTTTGTGGACAGATTTTTCAAAGTGCTATTGTGTGTAGATAGTTTTCTTCAGTTGTAGATTTTGTCAATAGATTTGTTCATACATTGTCAATAGATTTGTTCATACATTGTCAATAGATTTGTTCATACATTGTTAATGACTTGCTTTTACTAATGAGTTCGTGCTGAAAATCTTTGCCAGGCAAACTCATGACGGTGATAATGTCTTACTTGTCGGGGTGACAGCGGTGTCTCATTTAAACCTTCACAACACAGAGCCTTGGGGGTTCAGGGAAGGGGGAAAGATGGAGCGATTACTTAAACAATGTCTTTTAGAAATAGGTGCAACTGGTTACAGCAACCTCCTTGTTTCAGAAAAAATAAATAAATTAAGTTTTTGAGCTATTCTGTACAATTAGTTAAATTGTTTGATAAGTTGAAAGTAAATTTTTTAAAAATAACCTGACACATCTTACAGACTTACAGCCTATTTTCCCTTTAAGCTGGGTGGCTGTGCAGAGGCCGATGCCCCACTGCAGTTAAGACCAACGTAACTTAGAGGGAACATTGGTTACTTCCCAATCTTTTTGAAGGTCTTTGTTTTAATTAAATTGTATAATATAACAAATCCATTAAGTTATTCCCTATGTGCTCTTAAATATTATTTTGTAATAAAAAAACAACACAATTTGGAACCACCATGAAACAAATTTGACAATTTCTTTTAAATTATTAAATTCTGACAATTACTTAACTTTCTTCAATGCAATCCTCACCATCAATTATAGTTCACTATTCAATTTGAAAGTTTGCAATAAACATGATTGTATTTTGTGTTTTTGTATTTGTGATGGTACATTTTAGATTTTATTAGGGTTCAACTGACAAGTTTAGTTGTCAATTAATAGATAATTTTCAAAATGACACATTACAAAATGAGTCCTTTTATTCCTAGAATGTAAGGATTTTTTAAAAGAAAATATAAATTACAGTTAAGCTTTAAATTTCATGCTGTAAAATAAAATAGATATCTATGAATTAAATGGAGCCACTATTGTTATTGTTATTGTTAGCATGCCTTAATGGGCACTCAGCATGTTTTAAGTTCCCACCATTATTATGTACTTTCAATTTTCACTTCCTAATATAACTTATTAAATCACTCTTTGGTTTTTCATCTGCAATCTTGAATGTATTTATTTAACAGGAAAACACTGTTGATATTTTTTTAAAAGATGTCTGCTTTTATAGTCAATACCTTCAGGCAAATGCTTTGCTAGTTTTATTTTCAGAGCAAGGTCTGATTGTTGCCAGGAGCTGAAATGTTGCAAAAGTCAGCGTTTCTAAAATGGTGCCATAGCTTGTGTTTTTTTTTAAAGATAGTATTATATACAATGTTATGCTTTGCTGATGAAAGTTTTATTTTTTTTGCTCTGGTGCCACTGACTTCACAGAGTTTTCAGGATCAACCAGAGAAGAGCTCTGAAATCTTACTTTCATTTTCACCAGAAATCGAGTACCTGTGATTAATTGTGCATTACAGTATTTGTTTCATAATGCAACTACATTGTGTTTTATGTTTACCCACCTTATCTCATCTATAATGATTGATTTTAATTTTTAAAATCAGATATTGATTTAGAATATAGCATTAAAATCAAACACATGTATGCAAACTAAAAATTTTCTTTGTTTCTATCTCAAAGCATAATTTCATTTTTCAATTAATAAAACCGTTTTGAATAATTCATATCATTTGGAAATTAAAATAGGAATGGTAATATTAATATTACTATTGATCAAGACCTACTAACTACACTTTTAGCGAGATAAAAACTGGCATGCCATTGTCATTCTTATAGCCCCATTTTTACTTTATCTATGTACGTAATCGAAAGGAAGAGCATTGTATTTGTAGAGCACATAATTTCATATATGCAAGAGATAATTTCATATCTTTTGTATGAGGCAGTCATTGCTGACTCAGTTTTCAAAAAGTCCCCGAAATGTTATATTCCCAGTAATTAGTGGAACTAATCAGGCTGCTGACTAGGCCACGGGTTACCACAAAATTGACCCCTGTTCCTCGTCATGGCATCCGGCTACTGCTTTCAGGGCCTGGAACACAGCACTGCACACCCCCCCCATCACTATTACCAGTCTTTCTATGTTATTGGTTACGGTCCGTGGTAAAATGATCTGTAGAAATTGGGGTAATGCCGAGGTTGTAGAAAGGATAGCAGTAGGGAATTCAACCACTTCATTGTGAGTCACATTTAATGGAAGGCACCTCAGATCGTGCTTGTGTCCAGGCGGTAATCTCAGGGTGTCCAGGTGACCATT
The DNA here is from genome assembly GCA_944989445.1 of Ampullaceana balthica. NCBI lineage: Eukaryota > Metazoa > Mollusca > Gastropoda > Lymnaeidae > Ampullaceana > Ampullaceana balthica. The sequence continues at coordinate 32,583 of CALYLW010001856.1, forward strand.
TCAGGGTGTCCAGGTGGTCCACTCAGGGTGTCCAGGTGGTAACTCAGGGTGTCCAGGCGGCAATCTCAGGGTGTCCAGGTGGTAACTTAGGGTGTCCAGGTGGTCATCTTATGGTGTCCAGGTGGTCATCTCAGGGTGTCCAGGCGGCTATCTCATGGTGTCCAGGTGGTAACTCAGGGTGTCCAGGCGGGAATCTAAGGATTTCCAGGTGGTAACTCAGGGTGTCCAGGCGGCAATCTCATGGTGTCCAGGTGGTAACTCAGGGTGTCCAGGCGGCAATGTCAGGGTGTCCAGGTGGCAATTTCAGGGTGTCCAGGTGGTCCACTCAGGGTGTCCAGGTGGAAACTCAGGGTGTCCAGGCGGCAATCTCAGGGTGTCCAGATGGTCCACTCAGGGTATCCAGGTGGTAACTCATGGTGTCCCGGCGGCAATCTCAGGGTGTCCTGGTGGTAGCTCAGGGTGTCCAGGTGGTAACTCAAGGTGTCCAGGCGGCCATCTCAGGGTTTCCAGGTGGTCATCTCAGGTTGTCCAGGCGGCCATCTCAGGGTGTCTAGGTGGTCATCTCAGGGTGTCCAGGTCGCCATTTCAGGCTGTCCAGGTGGACATATCAGGGTTTCCAGGTGGTCATCTCAGGTTGTCCAGGTCGCCATCTCAGGGTGTCCAGGTGGCCGTCTCAGGGTGTCCAGGTGGCCATCTCAGGGTGTCCAGGTCGCCATTTCAGGGTGTCCAGGTGGCCATATCAGGGTTTCCAGGTGGTCATCTCAGGTTGTCCAGGTCGCCATCTCAGGGTGTCCAGGTGGCCGTCTCAGGGTGTCCAGGTGGCCATCTCAGGGTGTCCAGGTCGCCATTTCAGGGTGTCCAGGCGGCCATATCAGGGTTTCCAGGTGGTCATCTCAGGGTGTCCAGGTGGCCATCTCAGGGTGTCCAGGTGGCCATCTTAGGGTGTCCAGGTGGTCATCTCAGGGTGTCTAGGTGGTCCACTCAGGGTGTCCAGGCGGCCATCTCATGGTGTCCAGGTGGTCCACTCAGGGTGTCCAGGTGGTCCATTCAGGGTGTCCAGACGGCCATCGCAGGGTGTCCAGTTGGTCATCTCAGCGTGTCCAGTTGGTCCACTCAGGGTGTCCAGGCAGCCATCTCAGGGTGTCCAGGTGGTCATCTCATCGTGTCCAGTTGGTCCACTCATGGTTTCCAGGCGCTCATCTCAGGGTTCCCAGGCGGCCATCTCAAGGTGTCTAGGCGGCCATCTCAGGGTGTCCAGGCGGCCATCTCAGGGTGTCAGTTAAGTCCTCAATATATGTTAACATAATGGCAGCTCCATACCAGGGCTCTATTGCTTTTCAATATAGATTTATTTTTACATTACAGCTAAATTACGTGACTCTGTAAATAGGTAAACTAAGTCATTGACCTCTTGGCCTCTATCGAATCGTTCTTATTATTATGTTGTAAATGGAACTTAAAACTCATAACATGCACTTCATTCACAGCGTAGCAACAAGGAAATTCGGAGTCAAAGTTTCGTGAATATTTGACTATAATTTTAAACGTCAATAAATAAGATTAGAAGTCAAAGTATGCCACAGATGTATTACTTTGGGCTACATGGCGTTGTGTGTATGTAATGCCAATAAGATTAGAAGTCAAAGTATACAAATACAACAGATGTATTTCTTTGGTCTACATGGCGTTGTGTGTATGTAATGCCAATAAGATTAGAAGTCAAAGTATACAACAGATGTATTTCTTTGGTCTACATGACGATATGTGTATGTAATGTCAATAAGATTAGAAGTCAAAGTATACAACAGATGTATTTCTTTTGTCTATATGGCGTTGTGTGTATGTAATGCCAATAAGATTAGGAGTCAAAGTATACAACAGATGTATTTCTTTGGTCTACATGACGTTGTGTGTATGTAATGCCAATAAGATTAGGAGTCAAAGTATACAACAGATGTATTACTTTGGTCTACATGGCGTTGTGTGTATGTAATGTCAATAAGATTGGGAGTCAAAGTATACAACATATGTATTACTTTGGTCTACATGGCGTTGTGTGTATGTAATGACAATATGATTAGAAGTCAAAGTATACAACAGATGTATTACTTTGGTCTACATGGCGTTGTGTGTATGTAATGCCAATAAGATTAGAAGTCAAAGTATACAACAGATGTATTTCTTTGGGCTACATGGCGTTGTGTGTATGTAATGCCAATAAGATTAGAAGTCAAAGTATACAACAGATGTATTTCTTTGGGCTACATGGCGTTCTGTGTATGTAATGCCAATAAGATTAGGAGTCAAAGTATACAACAGATGTATTACTTTGGGCTACATGACGATATGTTTTTGTAATGCCAATACCAACTTTCGTTTTTGTTGTTGTAGATTTTATTTTTTAAATTTGACTTTACCAAATATTTCAACATTGCGAAACTATCAGTTGAAGTAATTCTGCTTAATATTTTAGGTAATTATCATTGAAGGTTAATAAGTTAAAAAGCACACTTTTTGGAAACTTTGAACTTTTACTGTAAGATGACACTGCTTTCTTGTCTCATGTAAAAAAACTAATAATTTTAATTTGAATAATGAAAACATTCAAGATGTCACACAAATCAACAAGTATAGAGTTATTCGGGTGCATGTGTATTGTACTTCTAAATTGAAAGCTGAATGCAAAAATAATTTTTAAAAATATATTATTAAAAACTGCTAGTTACTTTTAAATGATATGCAAAAAGTGAAATAAGAAAATATGTAGGTGGAAAAAGGAGCAAAAACTTGTCAATATCCACACCCATGATACAGTGATTTCTCAAAGTTAAAGAAAGAACAACAACAAAACAAACATACCAATAATACAAATGAAAAATATCTCCCAATGCGTTTTTTATAATTTAAACTACTGTATGAACAAATACACAAATCTCGTTCTTCCTGCAAGAACAAACAAATACACAGATCCCGTTCTTCCTGCATGGAATTCGGACGTGGAATAGATCGCCTGAATCAAGGAAAACAAAAATCTATCAACATTTAAAACTCTAATAAAATGCAAGACAATACAAAAATAATATATAATAATAGGATGTAACAATCTTCTTTATAGAAAGAGCGCCTGTCATAGATAAGATAAGATAAGATAAGATAAGACATATCTTTCAACCAGAGAAAGACACTCATCCTCGTTACCAAGAGGATCTTTCCTTACCATGTGAATACATGGCAACACTCTTTCCCTAAGATGTGGGGCACGTCAACTGCGTGATGTTATCAACCAAGTAGACATGGAGGGTGCTCAAATGTTCCACATTAGACAAACAAGGCGGCGCCTGACTGTTGCCTTGCATCAACTGCCTCGGACGAGGGTGTTCATACAGAGGCCCAAGCACGTTGTCGGCGTACATAAACCCAATGGTGGTCAGCTGTTGGTTGGTGAACATGAGGAACAAGGGAAAAAACTTACATCGCGCTATCGCTGTGCTGTTGTACCAGTAGTGTAAACCTGTCAATAGAGAAGTTTGGAATAGTTGGCAAGAAATGGAACTGAAAAAAACAAATACTTGATCATACTAGTCACTAAAGACGTTACGTTACCAGGTTGATAGAATTTGAAATAAAAAAACATTTAAAAAAAAACAACTCTTTCATTGCCCCCCCCCTGCCTTTTGCGGGTTTTTGTTTTAAAATAGCCTACAATTTGATAGCAGCGAATTTTTCAGTGTTTAAAAGGAAGTATCAGGAAATAAATATGCATTTGTACTTACTTCAAGCCATTACATAATGGCAGGATTTCATAGGGGCTGTCAATAAGCAACTTCACGCAATTGTGGCTGATTTACACCCCCCCAGTCACACGTTGTCACAATAAGTTAGACCCCCACCAATATGACGTCCCAAAGTTTTGTACACATATAACATTGTTTAATTAAGTACCCATCAAAGTCAAGTTTTGTACACGTATAACGTTGTTTAATTAAGTACCCATCAAAGTCAAGTTTTGTACACGTATAACGTTGTTTAATTAAATACACATCAAAGTCAAGTTTTGTACACGTATAACGTTGTTTAATTAAGTACCCATCAAAGTCAAGTTTTGTACACGTATAACGTTGTTTAATTAAATACACATCAAAGTCAAGTTTTGTACACGTATAACGTTGTTTATACCCATCCTAGGAATACATGGTCCACGGAACCAGCTTGTTCCTATTGTCTCCTGCTCAGTCTTAGGAAGTATGATGCTTTGTAAGGGATCTGTGTTGGTCTGAAGGTAAAGATCTGTTCCAGTTCCATTTTCACAGAACTGAGCATCTGTCCGACCAGTTGTACAAATGATTGCTGCAAGGTTTAAAATATACGTTCATTATAATACGTGAGTGTTAAATGTTGTAAATCTTGAACATTCATAATGTTATTCTTTAAAAAAAATGGGTGAATTTAGAAATAAATGTGTGTATTACCAAGTACAGTAATTAAACATTAAATTTTTTTCTGATTTTAAAAATCTAGGCTATTACTCATTATTCACATATTATGCAGGGAGAAATTACAATTTTTCAAAAGGAGTATACACATTGAAGTAACTGAGTATAAAATGGATTGCATATTTGTCAAAGGCTTGACACCGCCACCTATCATTGTATCACATATCATTGTGACCGGTCTCTGTTGTCATGACACCGCCACCTATCATTGTATCACATATCATTGAGACCGGTCTCTGTTGTCATGACACCGCCATCTATCATTGTATCACATATCATTGAGACAAGTCTCTGTTGTCATGACACCGCCACCTATCATTGTATCACATATCATTGAGACCAGTCTCTGTTGTCATGACACCGCCACCTATCATTGTATCACATATCATTGAGACCAGTCTCTGTTGTCATGACACCGCCACCTATCATTGTATCACATATCATTGAGACAAGTCTCTGTTGTCATGACACCGCCACCTATCATTGTATCACATATCATTGAGACAGTCTCTGTTGTCATGACACCGCCACCTATCATTGTATCACATATCATTGAGAGAGTCTCTGTTGTCATGACACCGCCACCTATCATTGTATCACATATCATTGAGACCAGTCTCTGTTGTCATGACACCGCCACCTATCATTGTATCACATATCATTGAGAGAGTCTCTGTTGTCATGACACCGCCACCTATCATTGTATCACATATCATTGTGACCAGTCTCTGTTGTCATGACACCGCCACCTATCATTGTATCACATATCATTGAGACCAGTCTCTGTTGTCATGACACCGCCACCTATCATTGTATCACATATCATTGAGACAGTCTCTGTTGTCATGACACCGCCACCTATCATTGTATCACATATCATTGTGACCAGTCTCTGTTGTCATGACACCGCCACCTATCATTGTATCACATATCATTGAGAGAGTCTCTGTTGTCATGACACCGCCACCTATCATTGTATCACATATCATTGAGACCAGTCTCTGTTGTCATGACACCGCCACCTATCATTGTATCACATATCATTGAGAGAGTCTCTGTTGTCATGACACCGCCACCTATCATTGTATCACATATCATTGAGACGAGTCTCTGTTGTCATGACACCGCCACCTATCATTGTATCACATATCATTGAGAGAGTCTCTGTTGTCATGACACCGCCACCTATCATTGTATCACATATCATTGAGAGAGTCTCTGTTGTCATGACACCGCCACCTATCATTGTATCACATATCATTGAGACAAGTCTCTGTTGTCATGACACCGCCACCTATCATTGTATCACATATCATTGAGAGAGTCTCTGTTGTCATGACACCGCCACCTATCATTGTATCACATATCATTGAGAGAGTCTCTGTTGTCATGACACCGCCACCTATCATTGTATCACATATCATTGAGACGAGTCTCTGTTGTCATGACACCGCCACCTATCATTGTATCACATATCATTGTGACGAGTCTCTGTTGTCATGACACCGCCACCTATCATTGTATCACATATCATTGAGAGAGTCTCTGTTGTCATGACACCGCCACCTATCATTGTATCACATATCATTGAGACAGTCTCTGTTGTCATGACACCGCCACCTATCATTGTATCACATATCATTGTGACAAGTCTCTGTTGTCATGACACCGCCACCTATCATTGTATCACATATCATTGAGAGAGTCTTGTTGTCATGACACCGCCACCTATCATTGTATCACATATCATTGAGACAGTCTCTGTTGTCATGACACCGCCACCTATCATTGTATCACATATCATTGAGACAGTCTCTGTTGTCATGACACCGCCACCTATCATTGTATCACATATCATTGAGAGAGTCTCTGTTGTCATGACACCGCCACCTATCATTGTATCACATATCATTGAGAGAGTCTCTGTTGTCATGACACCGCCACCTATCATTGTATCACATATCATTGAGAGAGTCTCTGTTGTCATGACACCGCCACCTATCATTGTATCACATATCATTGAGAGAGTCTCTGTTGTCATGACACCGCCACCTATCATTGTATCACATATCATTGAGAGAGTCTCTGTTGTCATGACACCGCCACCTATCATTGTATCACATATCATTGAGAGAGTCTCTGTTGTCATGACACCGCCACCTATCATTGTATCACATATCATTGAGAGAGTCTCTGTTGTCATGACACCGCCACCTATCATTGTATCACATATCATTGAGAGCAGTCTCTGTTGTCATGACACCGCCACCTATCATTGTATCACATATCATTGAGAGAGTCTCTGTTGTCATGACACCGCCACCTATCATTGTATCACATATCATTGAGAGAGTCTCTGTTGTCATGACACCGCCACCTATCATTGTATCACATATCATTGAGAGAGTCTCTGTTGTCATGACACCGCCACCTATCATTGTATCACATATCATTGAGACGAGTCTCTGTTGTCATGACACCGCCACCTATCATTGTATCACATATCATTGAGACGAGTCTCTGTTGTCATGACACCGCCACCTATCATTGTATCACATATCATTGAGAGAGTCTCTGTTGTCATGACACCGCCACCTATCATTGTATCACATATCATTGAGAGAGTCTCTGTTGTCATGACACCGCCACCTATCATTGTATCACATATCATTGAGACGAGTCTCTGTTGTCATGACACCGCCACCTATCATTGTATCACATATCATTGAGAGAGTCTCTGTTGTCATGACACCGCCACCTATCATTGTATCACATATCATTGAGACAGTCTCTGTTGTCATGACACCGCCACCTATCATTGTATCACATATCATTGTGACCAGTCTCTGTTGTCATGACACCGCCACCTATCATTGTACCAGATATCATTGAGAGAGTCTCTGTTGTCATGACACCGCCACCTATCATTGTATCACATATCATTGAGACCAGTCTCTGTTGTCATGACACCGCCACCTATCATTGTATCACATATCATTGTGACCAGTCTCTGTTGTCATGACACCGCCACCTATCATTGTATCACATATCATTGAGAGAGTCTCTGTTGTCATGACACCGCCACCTATCATTGTACCACATATCATTGAGAGAGTCTCTGTTGTCATGACACCGCCACCTATCATTGTACCACATATCATTGAGAGAGTCTTTGTTGTCATGACACCGCCACCTATCATTGTACCACATATCATTGAGAGAGTCTCTGTTGTCATGACACCGCCACCTATCATTGTATCACATATCATTGAGAGACTCTCTGTTGTCATGACACCGCCACCTATCATTGTATCACATATCATTGTGACCAGTCTCTGTTGTCATGACACCGCCACCTATCATTGTACCAGATATCATTGAGAGAGTCTTTGTTGTCATGACACCGCCACCTATCATTGTATCACATATCATTGTGACCAGTCTCTGTTGTCATGACACCGCCACCTATCATTGTACCACATATCATTGAGAGACTCTCTGTTGTCATGACACCGCCACCTATCATTGTATCACATATCATTGAGAGACTCTCTGTTGTCATGACACCGCCACCTATCATTGTATCACATATCATTGAGAGAGTCTCTGTTGTCATGACACCGCCACCTATCATTGTATCACATATCATTGTGACCAGTCTCTGTTGTCATGACACCGCCACCTATCATTGTATCACATATCATTGTGACCGATATCTGTTGTCATGACACCGCCACCTATCATTGTATCACATATCACTGTGACCAGTCTCTGTTGTCATGACACCGCCACCTATCATTGTATCACATATCATTGAGAGAGTCTCTGTTGTCATGACACCGCCACCTATCATTGTATCACATATCATTGAGAGAGTCTTTGTTGTCATGACACCGCCACCTATCATTGTATCACATATCATTGTGACCAGTCTCTGTTGTCATGACACCGCCACCTATCATTGTATCACATATCATTGTGACCAGTCTCTGTTGTCATGACACCGCCACCTATCATTGTATCACATATCATTGTGACCAGTCTCTGTTGTCATGACACCGCCACCTATCATTGTATCACATATCATTGTGACCAGTCTCTGTTGTCATGACACCGCCACCTATCATTGTATCACATATCATTGAGAGAGTCTCTGTTGTCATGACACCGCCACCTATCATTGTATCACATATCATTGAGAGAGTCTCTGTTGTCATGACACCGCCACCTATCATTGTATCACATATCATTGTGACCAGTCTCTGTTGTCATGACACCGCCACCTATCATTGTATCACATATCATTGTGACCGATATCTGTTGTCATGACACCGCCACCTATCATTGTATCACATATCATTGTGACCGATCTCTGTTGTCATGACACCGCCACCTATCATTGTATCACATATCATTGAGAGAGTCTCTGTTGTCATGACACCGCCACCTATCATTGTATCACATATCATTGTGACCAGTCTCTGTTGTCATGACACCGCCACCTATCATTGTATCACATATCATTGAGAGACGTCTCTGTTGTCATGACACCGCCACCTATCATTGTATCACATATCATTGAGAGAGTCTTTGTTGTCATGACACCGCCACCTATCATTGTATCACATATCATTGAGACGAGTCTCTGTTGTCATGACACCGCCACCTATCATTGTATCACATATCATTGAGACGAGTCTCTGTTGTCATGACACCGCCACCTATCATTGTATCACATATCATTGAGACGAGTCTGTTGTCATGACACCGCCACCTATCATTGTATCACATATCATTGAGACAGTCTCTGTTGTCATGACACCGCCACCTATCATTGTATCACATATCATTGAGACGAGTCTCTGTTGTCATGACACCGCCACCTATCATTGTATCACATATCACTGTGACCAGTCTCTGTTGTCATGACACCGCCACCTATCATTGTATCACATATCATTGAGACGAGTCTCTGTTGTCATGACACCGCCACCTATCATTGTATCACATATCACTGTGACCAGTCTCTGTTGTCATGACACCGCCACCTATCATTGTATCACATATCATTGAGAGAGTCTTTGTTGTCATGACACCGCCACCTATCATTGTATCACATATCATTGTGACCAGTCTCTGTTGTCATGACACCGCCACCTATCATTGTATCGCATATCATTGAGAGACTCTCTGTTGTCATGACACCGCCACCTATCATTGTATCACATATCATTGAGACGAGTCTCTGTTGTCATGACACCGCCACCTATCATTGTATCACATATCATTGTGACCAGTCTCTGTTGTCATGACACCGCCACCTATCATTGTATCACATATCATTGAGAGAGTCTCTGTTGTCATGACACCGCCACCTATCATTGTACCAGATATCATTGAGACGAGTCTCTGTTGTCATGACACCGCCACCTATCATTGTACCAGATATCATTGAGAGACTCTCTGTTGTCATGACACCGCCACCTATCATTGTACCAGATATCATTGTGACCAGTCTCTGTTGTCATGACACCGCCACCTATCATTGTATCACATATCATTGAGAGAGTCTCTGTTGTCATGACACCGCCACCTATCATTGTATCACATATCATTGAGAGAGTCTCTGTTGTCATGACACCGCCACCTATCATTGTATCACATATCATTGAGAGAGTCTCTGTTGTCATGACACCGCCACCTATCATTGTATCACATATCATTGAGAGAGTCTCTGTTGTCATGACACCGCCACCTATCATTGTATCACATATCATTGAGAGAGTCTTTGTTGTCATGACACCGCCACCTATCATTGTACCAGATATCATTGTGACCAGTCTCTGTTGTCATGACACCGCCACCTATCATTGTATCACATATCATTGAGAGAGTCTCTGTTGTCATGACACCGCCACCTATCATTGTATCACATATCATTGAGAGAGTCTTTGTTGTCATGACACCGCCACCTATCATTGTACCAGATATCATTGTGACCAGTCTCTGTTGTCATGACACCGCCACCTATCATTGTATCACATATCATTGAGACAAGTCTCTGTTGTCATGACACCGCCACCTATCATTGTATCACATATCATTGTGACCAGTCTCTGTTGTCATGACACCGCCACCTATCATTGTATCACATATCATTGAGAGACTCTCTGTTGTCATGACACCGCCACCTATCATTGTACCAGATATCATTGAGAGAGTCTTTGTTGTCATGACACCGCCACCTATCATTGTATCACATATCATTGAGACGAGTCTCTGTTGTCATGACACCGCCACCTATCATTGTATCACATATCATTGAGAGAGTCTTTGTTGTCATGACACCGCCACCTATCATTGTATCACATATCATTGAGACGAGTCTCTGTTGTCATGACACCGCCACCTATCATTGTACCAGATATCATTGAGAGAGTCTTTGTTGTCATGACACCGCCACCTATCATTGTATCACATATCATTGAGAGAGTCTTTGTTGTCATGACACCGCCACCTATCATTGTATCACATATCATTGTGACCAGTCTCTGTTGTCATGACACCGCCACCTATCATTGTATCACATATCATTGAGACGAGTCTCTGTTGTCATGACACCGCCACCTATCATTGTATCACATATCATTGTGACCGATATCTGTTGTCATGACACCGCCACCTATCATTGTATCACATATCATTGTGACCGATATCTGTTGTCATGACACCGCCACCTATCATTGTATCACATATCATTGAGAGACTCTCTGTTGTCATGACACCGCCACCTATCATTGTATCACATATCATTGTGACCAGTCTCTGTTGTCATGACACCGCCACCTATCATTGTATCGCATATCATTGAGAGACTCTCTGTTGTCATGACACCGCCACCTATCATTGTATCACATATCATTGAGAGACTCTCTGTTGTCATGACACCGCCACCTATCATTGTATCACATATCATTGTGACCAGTCTCTGTTGTCATGACACCGCCACCTATCATTGTATCACATATCATTGTGACCAGTCTCTGTTGTCATGACACCGCCACCTATCATTGTATCACATATCATTGAGACGAGTCTCTGTTGTCATGACACCGCCACCTATCATTGTATCACATATCATTGAGACGAGTCTGTTGTCATGACACCGCCACCTATCATTGTACCAGATATCATTGAGACGAGTCTCTGTTGTCATGACACCGCCACCTATCATTGTATCACATATCATTGAGAGACTCTCTGTTGTCATGACACCGCGTCCTATCATTGTATCACATATCATTGAGACGAGTCTCTTGTCATGACGGACACAGCAGACAAAACAGTAGTCGGGATTGCCAGCACAGGCGAGAGTTAAAATAAAACGCACTTTCAAACACAGGTGAAGGTAATTTGGGGAGCATGATTGAGGTGGTGGTAGCCGTTAATGGATTACTTCCTGAATGACCAGGACTGTCAGACCAGATTAAACTGATGCCAGTTTTTAATAACGACAAGTTATTGTGAAACAATTTTTTTTACCAATCTTGCCTTTTAATGTTTTGAAAAATATCTAGTTAATTGTAATAATCTAATTAGGCACTTTCATAGAATATCCGGATTAATGAATGGTCCTGTATCTGAAATTGATTAATTACTTAATAGAGCCTTATCAAGTCTAAACCCGGCACTGATGTTAACTCTGAATGACCACCGATATGTCATAATCCTATTTCCGATTCAGCTATCATTTGCAACTGTAACATAGGTTTTATTCGCTATGCTTAAATTACTCTGAAAGCAAAACAAATCCTCAAAATGGCGTAATGTAAATAATTTATCTTAATAATCCGTTTCTACATCTAAACAGTGTAAACAAACCTGGGTTGACAAAATATACTGTGACTGTGTTATACTGTTCGCCGTCGTGAAGGACAAAAGGCGGTTCGACTGGAAAGCTTAAGCTACCATTAGGTCGCCGATAAGTAATGGACTGAACTCCAGCAATGTAACCATTGATGTCGTAAAGGAGAGCGAAATTAGGATCATCACTTCTGAGAAAGCGTCGGCCTCGAAACCTTATTGAATCGGAGCTCGAACAATTGGAATATTCATGAAATCTGCCAAAAGCATTTTAAAAGAATTGCAATCGACTTTAGATTAACTCGAAAAAATGGTATGTTAATAACACATAAGACATTAGACAGAAGAACCATTCTTTCCGACCTTTGCACCAATCTTCGGAAAGTAACCACATCACCGATAAAAGTTGGTGCTGATTGCCTAAAAAAACAGAAGATACTTTAGAACAGTTGTTCACAATGTTTTTATTGGTGGTGACCCCCATGAAATTTAAATAAGTCATTTTCAATTAAGTTTTTACAAAATAGCGCAAATACAGAATACCAGTTGCGACCCCCTTAGGGGTGGTGACTGTCAGGTTTGGAACTACTGCTCTAGAACGTACAAAACGCTGCAGCGCAGATTGTATTGAGGATGAGAAAGAAAGAACACATTAAATTGGCACTTAGGGATCTTCATAGCTTCCTGTGGCTGAATGGACGAGATGCTGCGGTAGTATTTATAGGAATGAACATCTGTAAAGGGGCTGCGATCTTCTACGCTGTCCCTCTTAAAGTTCCCAGAGTGGATGGGGAAAAAAGGAACTCCCTTTCCTCATTTAAATCATTGGGATCCAAATTGTGTAACAGTCTTCGGAAAAAGTTGAAAAAAAAGAAAAATCTAAGAAATATTCGAAGAGTATTTTTTATTTGATAGATTTTTTGAAAATCACAGCGCAGCGAGTGTGCTTGTCCATTTATTCACTCATATAACGTGTTTCATGATTTGTGGTGATAATTTTAACATATACATGTATTATATATGTATATATTATATATATATATTCATAGCCTTCAATTCCTTCAGATTTTAATTATATTTATGGGCTTCTTGACCAAAAGTATAGGAACCAGTTGTTATAATTCTGTCCTTCTAATATCAAACATTCAGTTACTCTAATCTTTACCTATGATATTTTAGGACCATTTTAGTAAATTTTAATGAAATTGTTATTTTAACAAAGCGTAAAATAACTGACATTTTATAAAAACAATATATGACGACTTCAGACTAGAGTCACTCTAACAAAATATAGTCACTGTCGCGTTTATCAAGATTTATATTACTTATATATTATTACTGTGTTGATAACTCAACGTTAAATTATGTTTACAGAAACGAACTTATTTATTCATGATTATATCGAGAGAATCGTCCATTTCCATTGGACGGTGCTGTCCCATTAACACTTACCCACGTCGTCTCGCCACGTCCGCTGTTCTTGGCAATTTTTGAAAGAATTTAGGATTCGTCAAGTTCATCCCAAATGTGACTCTTAGTCCGTCCCATTTGATAGCTGAAACGAGAAACAAGACAAGTCTCTACGGTGAACATTCTTGAGTAAGTTGTCCTTTCTCTATAACATCAATACAAGAGTACTATTGTCTACAATTTACATTGTATTAAATGCGTAGTTATTTCCATTCGTTTTCGAAATATTTAAGTAAATAAGTTGCTTCAATTTTTATTCTCTACATTCTACAAGTTACGGTGATCAAAGTTTTTGTTGGTATCACCTGATACGCGGTGCCAGTAAACAATGTGTAGTAAGTACAGAACTGCTGCAAGAGACAATACAGACTTAGAGGACATTGCGAACAAATCAGTTATCTCAATGCAACAGAAGGAGATAACAAAGAAGACCAACATTTATACTTCAAAGATGAAAATCTACAGGGGTTCTTAAGTTTTATCTTCTAAATCATTGGTAATTATGGAATCGTTTTTAAGTAGAAATTTATTTACACTATTTTAAAACAAAAAAAATTCTTTAACCGACACGATTTTTAAAACTTTTTTTTAAAGACAAAATTGTATTCACAATAGTTACACTTCTACGATCTTCTGTATAGTTTAAGATTCCCTTTAATTAATGTCTTGTATTCATCCCGTTTTGAAGTCAGTAAAAAAGATCAATAAGTTCTCAAGAGGCCTGAAAAGACAAATCAGAATTTTAAATCAATACTTCGGACATATTTTTGTACCTATTTAAGAAACGTAGTGAAAAAAGATTGAGTGACTGATGAAGACATAAAAAGATCGTAACAAAAACAGAGTTGCCCATATTGCTTTCGCCCGACATGGAACGCTAATGCACAATCCTTGAAAAGCAAAACAGAAAATTGTTACACAATGCGGTACAAAATGGCTCAGAGATCTGGAGAGTCATTAAACATTTCATAATGAAGCTCCAGGTATTTGTAATCGGATGTCTATGACGTGTTTTGAAATTACACAAATTACACGGGGCCAAAACTCTGAAATGGTAACAAGTATGGGACAAGGCCGGACAGAGACCAAATGAAAAGGACATCAAAAGACCCAAGTGAACATGGATTCTAAACCCTCATTAAAAGAGCAAGACTAGACATAAGCCATGAATGAGATTAGGACGCAATAATCTTTTATGAAGGAACGTCTGTACAATAGAAATTAAGATCAGAATTACATCTCATAAATCTTTGTTTGTTTTTCTTGTTACAGTTTGAGTATAAGCTGTGACCACTCGACGACGGTACCCCTAAACAGTGGTCTACGCCCCTGATTTTAACACAGAGACTTAATTCATTAAAACGTATTGCACCGTACCATCATTCCCAATTAAAGTTGTAATTACTAAAGCGACGTTCCTTTGTCAGCGGGAAGGATGGGACCGTTAGGTATAACAAGGAGGTTGTCTTTACACAATATTGAGTGGTGGGTGAGCCAGGATCGCTGCAATTTAAGTTTTCTCCATTAATATGGCGCAACTATAACTCTTATCAAGAACAGAGGCTTCTTCTATACATAAGAGGTTTGCGTCATGTTAAAGAATGACAAGTCTATTGAAAACCATTTTATTTACAAAAAGTCCATGTTATTTAAAATAAGGTCCTAAGAAAAAAACAACATATCTAAACTAGCGTGATAGCTGTGTGGTGGTTTTTTTTGTGATCCTCAATTTACACGGTAGGCTCAAAAAATTCACCATGCCTTGCGGATGTTGGCTCAAATTTATTACACTTACAGTGCATCAATCATTTATTTAGCCATTTATATGGTTATAGTTTCATTTAAAGAATTAATATCATACATTTGCATTCATTAAAAAAATCATTTTTAATTTTCGGTTTTTTACCTCTATTTAAACTAAAAATAATATATTGACAACCAAAAGTAAATATTTCAAATATTTTTAAATATTTTAATTTGTATTAAAGTTGACGTTTTCAAGCAGCCGCGAATTTCTGGTTCTTTAAAATGGTTTGAAAACACCTTGTCTAGTTCATTAAAAAGGGTTGAGAACACCTGGCTTAGTTCATTAAATATGATTGAGAACACCTTGTTTAGTGCATTAAAAATTAATTCAAATCTCCTCTTTAATTACTTATGTGCTCTTGTTGTATGAACAACAATTAAGGCTATTTATAATTTCAAGTATATGTGTTTACCGAATTCAATTTTGACAGAACTTTTCAAATATTATGGAAATAGAAGCAACCCATTGTGATACAACAAATCCTATTGCTATGGTAGCATGACATAGTGACAGAGCAACCATAACTGTTGGACTTCGTGATGGGATGTAACTAAACATTTCAAAGTGTACTTCTGTGGTAGAATTTCGTTCATAACTATCTTAAATAATCTAAATCTAAATGGCTGTGGTCCATTGCCATGGCCGACTTGCTAACTGATTATATATATATACATATATATATATATTATTATATATATATATATATATATACATATATATATATATATATATATATACATATACATATACATATATATATAAACTTTTGTAGTTGCCTTCATATGGCGAAACCGTTGTGCAGGGGTGTCCTGGTCCTCTCTTTGCCACAGAAAAAACTATAACAACAGCGTTAACAGCTCCGATAGAGTTTGGCTGAGTTAGGTAACACACTATCCCTTTGTGCTAACCCACGACTCTCACTTGAAGTCTGCAGTACAGACT
Organism: Ampullaceana balthica; assembly: GCA_944989445.1. Classification (NCBI taxonomy): domain Eukaryota; kingdom Metazoa; phylum Mollusca; class Gastropoda; family Lymnaeidae; genus Ampullaceana; species Ampullaceana balthica. The sequence continues at coordinate 49,158 of CALYLW010001856.1, forward strand.
AACACTGTTGTGATTTTTCTTTAATCACGTTGTCACAAATAGAGACAATATAATGACCTGTGTCATACAAGTCTAAATCCAAATACTTGACAATTGATGCTCACTTTGTCCGTCTCTCTATAATACGTGAAAACTTAGAATAGCTCTCTCTCTCTCTCTCTCTCTCTCTCTCTCTCTCTCTCTCTCTCTCTCTCTCTCTCTCTCTCTCTCTCTCTCTCTCTCTCTCTCTCTCTCTCTCTCTCTCTCTCAATGTAGACCCCACACTCCCTGGATTCCCCATTACCGTCTTCCTATTACCCCTTTTAGCCAATGACTGGGTGATGAAGACATCTACAGAGCAGAAAAGGAATGGCATCCAATGGACCTTGTGGGATCAACTTGATGATCTTGACTTTGCTGATGATCTTGCCCTTCTTGCACATACCCAACAACAGATGCAGGAGAAAACAAACATTGTTGCAGCCACTTCTGCTAGCATGGGTCTCAACATACACAAAGAGAAGAGTACAATCCTCAAGGTTAATGCCACCAGTACATCACACCCATAATGCTTGAAGGAGAAGCCCTTGAGGAGGCGGACAGCTTTGTTTACCTTGGCAGCGTGGTAGATAATCAAGGTGGTACAGATTCTGACGTCAAAATTAAGGATGGAAAAGAAAGAGCAGCCTTCCAGCAACTCAAGAATGTTTTGGTCTCCAACAACTTAGGCAGCAAGTTAAAAGTAAGGATTTTTAACGCTATGGTGAAAACTGTGCTGCTATATGGAGCCGAGACAGGGAGAACAATGGCCGTAAACCTGCGACCAGAATCCAGTCCTTCATCAACAATTGTCTAAGAAGGATTCTCAGAATTCACTGGCCGGACAAAATTAGCAACCGAGAACTGTGGCAGCAGACAAAACAGAAGGCCATTGAGAAAGAGATTCTTCAGAAGCGGTGGAGGTGGATTGGTCATACACTAAGAAAACCTGCTTCTTATACAACAAGGCAAGTCCTGAAATAAAACCCACAGGGTAAGCGGAAAAGAGGCCGTCCAAGAAACACATGGCACCGAGAATTGGAGGCAGACATGAAGAGAACTGGTCATGAATGGAAGATCCTGGAGAAGCTGGCCCAGTTTCGAGATGCCTGGAGGTCTCTCGTAGGTGGCCTATGCCCTTGGAGGAATCGCAGACGCCGACGCTGATCGGTGGATGCCCCTCAGTGACGAGAAGGCTCAACAACAGCAATAGCTACCCCTTTATTATTCTCGCCCAACTCACAGTCCATCTCATCCACGGACTTTCTCAGTTATGGATCCCGTGTGCACGCACCCTGGGTTGACTCACACTCCACACTTTAGCTGATCTTAACATCACACGGTATCCGACCGTGACATTTAATCCTAGGGATGTACCGGAGTCAATTTTTTTAAAATTCGGCCGGGTCCAAATTCAGTTGAATTTATAAAGTGAATTCAGCCAGAGCCGGATTTGTAAAAATTGCCGGATTCTGGATTTGCCGGAGATGAAACCCGGTACACTAGTTTACACTACGGACTTTGAACGATGTTGAACATTTTTAGCAAACCATCGATCTTAAGTTACCAGCTGGACCAGTTACCACTATTACACGACTTTATGATGCATGGTTTGCTGACAAAGAATATCGTAATTAAAAATGTATTTTATGGTTTGTTCTCATTACAACAGTCTTGTGTTAATTAGTTCAAACTAGTATGATATATATATATATATACACAAATATATATTACATATATTACATATATATTATATATATAATAGGGCTGGTACTGATTAATTTTTTTGTTCGATTAATCTTTAAAAATTAATCCATTTATATATATTAAATATATTAATTATATTTTATGTAACGCATACATATATCCCGTTAAGTCGCGATTCACCATTTCGAGAAATCGGTTAGGTCGCAATAATTCCATGACTCCCAAATTTTGTGACGTAAAACAACAAATTTGCTCTGCAATGCAAGAAATATTGAAGAAAAACCTTTTGTTAAGCATGCACGTCTAAATTAATAATAATAATCATGGGCGTCGCTAGGAATTTTTCCAGAGGGGGTGGGGGGGCAAAAACAATGTTTTTTTTAATTTAACTGACAGTGCCATATAGGTTCAATTTTCAATTAAATTTAAAATAAGTAGAACATAAGGGCCAAAAAAAGCCTTAGAAATTAATAGGACTTACAAATTAGCGCTGCAATTTCTAAAATACAACATATATTAATGCATTTAATAAATTAAAAACTTAAGTTCTCACGAGAAAATTGAATTTTGCTTTAAAATAATATAGGTGTAGAAACTGCAGGATTACCGAAGATGGATATCAGAAATTTTTTACAAGCTAAAAAAAAACCCCAAAAAAACACGAAAAGTAGAGCCATCGCGTGATTCCGAAATGCCGTTATTAGAAGATTTTGGGGCGTCTTCAGAATCTGACTCATCAATGACATTTAGGACAACAGTACAAGTTCAACAGCCAGAAACAACTGAAGCAGCTCCTAATTTGATTGTCGCTGGCACTTATTCATTTCCTCAATTGGATATTGGAAGGTATGTCTGGACACACGACTTTTCAAATGAGTTGAAATTGCAGCTGTTTCGTGCTTGAAAAAAAGTATGATTTTAGAACTGACAGTGACGGAAACACAGTTTTTAGTCTTTAGATATGCACGGTTATCAGACTATTCACCGTGGCTTGTATACTCGCCAATGTTAAAAGGTGCCTTTTGCAAATATTGCGTGTTGTTTCCGCAGAAAGTAATTCGAGGAGTTCAGTGGGCATTTGTCATGAAACCATGTACAAAATTTCAACGAAGATGCACGTAGCCACCTGAAAAGCACATGGCACAAAGACTCTCATGAAGATGCAAGCCATTTTGTTGCATTATTGGAAGCCAAAGCAGTTTCTATAGATGAGCATCATTTAGAAGACAAATTCAAGAAAACCGCAACAAACTGGGTCCCATCATTTCTACAATCCTTTTTTGCATGCATGATTTAGCACTTCGTGGAAAAGCATCAAATTCCGGAAATGTTTATGACCTATTGGAGTTTCGTGTTGAATCTGGAGATGGAGTTCTTGGTAATCATTTGTCAATTGGTTCTTGTAGACACTTATAGTGCTAAGTATATTTCGGCAACTACGCAAAACATTATAATCGAAATGTGTGGGTATCTCTTGCGTGAAGACATTGTTCATGAATTAAATAATTCAGTTGCATTTTCTACATTTGCCGACGAGACTAATGACATTTCAGACAAAGAACAGATGTCACTTTGTGTTAGATTTGTCAAAGAACAAAATGGGAAAATGATGGTCACAGAAGAATTCCTAGGAATATATTCAAATTGTCGAAAGAACAGCTGAAGGTTTAGCCAACACCATCATTACAAATTCATTAGAATTTGGATTAGATTTGACAAAGCTTGTTGGTCACGGATACGACGGATGTTCTACAATGGCAGGAAAGAAGGAGGAGTCCAAGCAATAATTCGGGAAAAAAAAACAAACCAATAGCAGCATTAGTACATTGCAGTTCACAAAAATTCAATCTTGTCGAGAACGATTTAACTAATGTGAATGCTGTACGAAACACAATAGGAACATTAAGTCAATTATAGTGTTTTTCCGAGAAAGTAATCAGCAAAGAAAACTAATTCCAAATGTTCCTTTGCTATGTGAAACTAGATGGACACATAAATATAAAAGCTTGCGGATTTTTGCTTAAAATGTGACAGAAATTGTTAAACAACTGGAATATTTAGAACAATCAGTAATTTAATCAGTTATACTTGCAGATATAATTCTTTTAATGTTTGATATATGTAAAATGTCTTAAATGTAATAAACTTTCAGGAAATTTAGTTCAGCTTTATTGTAACAACTTTATGATATTTTTCTAACATGTAAGGAGGATGAATGCCCACATTGCCCCCCCCCCACCTACGCCCATAATAATAATACGAGGGAAATGTGTGTAAGTAACAAAAAAATATAACAAATTTAATAAATTGAAAACAAAAAATAGAAAAATTTTCTTAAATTTTAATCGAATTTTACTCGATTAAATTAATTTTCCATAAGACTAATGTATTTTAAATCTCCTTAACTCGAAGATTTTTGGTTTTCAACCTCCCTTAGTCGAATTTTCCCTGGCGTTTGGGTTATTATTCTGGGGTGACATTTCATAAGTAAAGTGGGGTAGGGGAGAGAAGGTGTCTCCTCTCATGGGCTTGTGTCGGTATGTCAAAGCAAGTTGGCTTTTTTCATATTAAACATCTATATATTATATATGTATTTTAGGCCTGCGTAAATTAACGATTAATTAATTGATTAATCTATAAAACTTTTTATGGATTAAAGTTAATTGTATCGATTATAATTTTATTAAAATTTAAAAAAAATATTTTTCAGATTTTCTTTCAAATTTATTAATTTGTATACTTTAATCTCGTATTATCATTATTTATTTAGACGTATACACGTAAACAAAAATATTTTCTTCCTTATTTCTTGCATAGCAGAACGAATTTGCTGTTACGTCACAACATTTGGGGGCCCATGGAATTACCACGACTTAACCGATTTGTGAAATAATGTATCGCGACTTAATGGGTTACATATATGCTTTAAAAAATAATTAATTGAAATTGTTCGATTAATTTTTTCCGATTAACCGAACAATTATTTTGTTTGAAACAGTACCAGCCCAAATATATATATATATATATATATATATATATATATATATATATATATATATATATATATATTATATATATATATATATATATATATATATATATATATATATATATATATATATATATGAGATATATAATAAAAGTAATTCAGGTTTCAACATTCCATTCGAACTTTGCTACAGAGATCCTCAATCGTTAATTTTGTTTTAATTTTGTCGGGGTGGAGATGAAAACGACAATTTTTTAAAGTGCAGATGTGATTGTGTGTATCATCCTGTTATCAATTCTAAAAAATAGGATAGGGTCTTGTTTCCGAGGCTAAAGGGTGTCCTGAATCCAGCGATCTCTGAATGGGTACCTGACATCAGTTGGAGAAGTAAAGGCGACTGGGCATTGTGCTAGCCAAACAATTCCCTCGAATGCCGTTGACATAGAAACTTGTGAAGGCTGCTTTACTTGTCCCATGGGCCAGCAAAGTTCTGAAAAAGGGTCTATACTTTTTTGTACTTGCTTTGGCAAACATCAGCTTTATCCTGATCATAGGACGCCATACACGCTTCGGAAACTCTTTTTCTGTTAATACTCTGTATGATTTTGCGATTTCCTTAACCATAAAAACATTTGGTCTCACAATGGCTTAAAAAATGTGATTTTTTTTAAATTTGAAAAACTTAAGCATTGATTTTAGGGCTCTCCAGTTCTTCTGTTTTTCTCTACCTTGTTTTCTACATTCAGGCTTTTCAACTTGCCCGGATGTTTATTCTCGTGGTGCCGTCACAGGTTATATTCCTTGATACAAGCCAAATCATGTCCACAAACTATACACAAAGGTTTACGCATATCAGTTAACACACACAAACAACCACACACACACAAATATATATATTCATATACATCGAAGTTTTAAATTATCATATTGCTACGAAATAATTATATGCATACTGCATGTCTAATAATAATATTAAAAGAAAAAGTTTGTTTGTAGATGTTTTGTGTTTTTGTTTTTGCATCTTTGTAGAAATATTTTTGAAAAATACTAGCAAATACCTAAACTGTTTATTAAATGTAATACGAGTTGTATTTGTGTGTCAACAATCTATAATTTACAAACATTATGGCCTTGATGTCTTCATGTTCAGCTTTTCACAATAATTATAATATAGCCTGGTACATTTTTAAAAAAAATAATGATATCGATTTTACTTGCTGATGGCCAATCTGTTCCTCTCTTTTTTCCTTAGGACCTTATATTATGAAAGAGATGTGCACACAGCTGCTTCCTTGGTTACTACTCTCTATAAGTTCTCAAGTTATTTTTATTATTATTGATTGTTGAACGGGGAGGAACATTTTTTTAACCATTCTTGTATGCTGGTATTCAAATGAATATATAAATATTCACAATAGAAAGAAAAAATACTTTGTAAAATTGTGGAAGCGTTTTTAAATTGTTTATTGGCTTCTAGTCTGGTTGTTTGTAGCGGGTGTTCCTGGAATAAATCGACACCACTTGAATCTTTTATATATATAAAAATGTTGACATAACGTTTCGTATGGTAGGACACTTCTTACTTGCAGCTTTCTGTCCATCTGAAAATTGCATGTTTGATACTGGTATACCAAATGCGAACTAAAATATTCCGAATTGCTCATGAACATAAAGTGATCCTAAAGTAAAAATCTTCTCCTCGCCTTCAAACACTCAATAATAATGCGCTAAATTGCACCGAAAGGTAAAATGTATTACAAATTCTGTGAACTGCTCATTGTATCATGTTTCCATTATTGTCGAGGGCTTTGAATCATAACCAGCTTCCATGGCGGATTAAAGACAATAATTAGTAAAATATTTGGTTTTGTCAAATACTTCTGCCCATCTTTTTTGTATACGTGCCTCTTTTATCTCTGATTGATCCATAGCATGGTATGAAATATATAAATACTAGCCTATCACCCGTCAAAAATGACGGAAGTTTTCAGCTGAAATCTATTTATTTTGAAAAAATGCACTTTTTTAGGGCGCTTACGGCGCCACCTTTTTCAAAAGCCCAACTAACTTGTCCTTGTTTCATAAATACGAAATATTAAACTTTCTGAAATGTACACAAAGTATTTTATAATAGGGGTTGTATGGCGCCTACGGCGCCCCCTTTGTTTTTTAGATTTTATAATTAACCATTATCAAATCCTCTTTTTACATTGTTCCCTTTTCCAAAATTAAAACATGAGCTAAAACAATGACGTCATATAATTTTTTTTACAGCGCATCTTTAATTTGCACACCTTTTGATGCGTTGGTGCAGTAATTTGGTGCGCTGCTTTCTAAAATTAGTAGCGTCACGGACAGACACTACAGACGTGACAGAGATTGCAAATTATGTATATTGATAATTTAAATACTTGTGCTTATTATTTTTTTTAAAGAATGCATTTTCCGAAACATTTAAATATATAATTGTTTATCAACAAAGCTTTAATTTATTGTTTTAATTACATAATTCGTTTCATGTATCTTGTATTATTTTACCCATTGAACGATTTAGAGGCACATTTAAAAACAGTATCAGTAGTGAATTTAAAAACAAATTCTTTCTTTTGACCAATGTGCTTTCAAACATCGTAATTTTAGATTGAAGCTGTTATAATAAATATATCTATGGAAGAACTCTTGCTTTGGTGGTGCTGACTTTTGAACTTGACTAAAATAAAGTCTTAGATCAATGTGTAGGTTATTGAAATAAACTAAACTAAAACTATAATGGGCCTGAGCTACTCTAAACTAAACTAAACTAAACATATTATATGGGTCTGAGGTAACTGTCTAAACTAAATAAACACATATTATATGGGTCTGAGGTAACTGTCTAAACTAAACTAAACTAAACACATATTATATGGGTCTGAGGTAACTGTCTAAACTAAACACATATTATATGGGTCTGAGGTAACTGTCTAAACTAAACTAAACTAAACACATATTATATGGGTCTGAGGTAACTGTCTAAACTAAACTAAACTAAACACATATTATATGGGCCTGAGACTACTGTCTTAAAAACGTGACTAATAACAGGGCAATCTACTCCATCTGTTATGCTTTACCATTCAATATTGTCTTAACGGGGGACTCTTTCGCCTCCCTAACATCCCCAGCTATGTCTAGCGTGGGGCACGAAGCTAATGAGGTTATTGAACTTTAGCTGTGGTAATGTGCAAAGGACGATTCAGCATTTCATAACCGCGAAACACGTTTTTCTGATCTTTAAAAAAAAATTATGAGCATCATCTCATGTTTAATACCAGCACATAGAGGACTTCGAATCATTAATTAATTATTTTCTGTAATTCGTGTTGTATAAATCTTTGTTGGGTTGCTAGCTATGTTTAAAATCAATAATGCTTGATTTTCTATTAGTAATACCAACACATGTTTTTGTTTTAAAAAAATATTCCTTGATACTTTATATAAGAAATTACATTTAGTCGTCAATAAAACACAATTTTTGAAACGGTTTTTATTTTAAACAAACTTTTAATTTAAAAAAGGGTTGAGAATTCTTAAGCAAGTAAACGTGTTCTATTATGGATGAAGTATCAAACTATTAATAAATAAAAGACAACAATCTAAGGAATAAATCAAAATTTGCTTTATTATACCGTGTGATGTTATCCGTAATACCAACATTGCGTATCTGCGTGTGATGAAAATAATATTAAACATTACACATTAGTTGTGAATTACTTATATCGGAGTATTGTTTTTCCTTGTAAGATCATGATTTAATATTTATTCTTGGTTGTAATAGTGATGTAACAACCAAGATGAAATTGTTCCCACTTCCTTATCTCCTTTAAATTGAAGCCTTGTAATCTTACCTAAATATAATGAGAATGCAAGAAGTCTTAAGTACGCCAGTAACTAACTGTACTAAACTTTCAATGTATTTATATTGCATCTCAATTTCTACCATCATTCTGTAATTTTTTGTTTTTGTTCGAACGAGATAAAAATGTAGACGTTAAAAAAAAGACTCTTTAAAAAAAAATTAATATCTCACCTGTTACCTCTTTTTACCCCTTTGTAACCTATATCTCAGCTACTTATTTTTTTATTAGTCGTCTTTTGTCCTGATAGTATAATTACTGAACTGACCTAGATGGCTTTAAACTTTAAATATTTTTACTCTATGCGTAGAATCTTCAACATCCGCCTACACAGTAATGGCATCTCTCTTGCATGTTCTTTTTATTTAAATTCCTGTTGTAAATTGTAGCTGAAATTTCATAAGATTAAAACTCGACTGATCGTTTCACACCAACAATTGTTTTCCCTTTCTCTGATTAATTTGGCTGATTGTCACCTACGATAAGGAACATTAAAATTTGTTTTATACAGATTAGATTACATTGCATTTACTTTCATAATTACACCTTTCAAACATTCATTACATGACCTCCGTATTATACCTCAAGACTGAAAAAGTACGTAAATAAATAACTATATTTTATGATATCTTAGGAAAACATTTCTCAACTATATTTTGTCAATTTTAATAAAAATCTTTCTCAAATTTTCCCATCAAAACATTAAATGCTAATACAGTAAATGTCACTGAAAACCTTGAGCTGCCCATGAACAACCATAAATGTGAATTGTCAAGACAGTAGTGCATCGCTTTTGTAGTCTCCTTTAGATTCTTAAGTAATGTTCAAAAAGCATTTAGTTCTTATAATTGTATCTATAGCCTCAAATATAAGTACAATTTATTACTTCCTTTTAGATTGATGTTCATGGTTAAAAATATTACCGCATTTGCATTAGAAACATATAATTATAAGATTTGCACAAGAAATGTGTTACGTACTGCATTTCTTTATCTATTTCGTTTAACAGGTAGCGGCTCTTTGGTTAAACACTGATTGCAATGGATTTTTATTTCGCTGTCTTAATTTTAAATGTTTTTAAAAATAGAACTAAAATGTAAATATGAAAAAAAAGAAAACTAAAATAAATAAAAGAAGCCAAAATAAGATGTGTTTAAGGTTACGGACGAACAGAATGTTTTCTTTCTAAAAACAATTTTTAAAATAAATTTGGATTGCACAATCCAAACAAATCCATTCATTTCTCCAACAATATGTTGTCTCCTCACAATCCAAACAAATCCATTCATTTCTCCAACAATATGTTGTCTCCTCACAATCCAAACAAATCCATTCATTTCTTCAACAATATGTTGTCTCCTCACAATCCAAACAAATCCATTCATTTCTTCAACAATATGTTGTCTCCTCACAATCCAAACAAATCCATTCATTTCTTCAACAATATGTTGTCTCCTCACAATCCAAACAAATCCATTCATTTCTTCAACAATATGTTGTCTCCTCACAATCCAAACAAATCCATTCATTTCTTCAACAATATGTTGTCTCCTCACAATCCAAACAAATCCATTCATTTCTTCAACAATATGTTGTCTCCTCACAATCCAAACAAATCCATTCATTTCTCCAACAATATGTTGTCTCCTCACAATCCAAACAAATCCATTCATTTCTTCAACAATATGTTGTCTCCTCACAATCCAAACAAATCCATTCATTTCTCCAACAATATGTTGTCTCCTCACAATCCAAACAAATCCATTCATTTCTTCAACAATATTTTGTCTCCTCACAATCCAAACAAATCCATTCATTTCTTCAACAATATGTTGTCTCCTCACAATCCAAACAAATCCATTCATTTCTTCAACAATATGTTGTCTCCTCACAATCCAAACAAATCCATTCATTTCTCCAACAATATGTTGTCTCCTCACAATCCAAACAAATCCATTCATTTCTTCAACAATATTTTGTCTCCTCACAATCCAAACAAATCCATTCATTTCTTCAACAATATGTTGTCTCCTCACAATCCAAACAAATCCATTCATTTCTTCAACAATATGTTGTCTCCTCACAATCCAAACAAATCCATTCATTTCTTCAACAATATGTTGTCTCCTCACAATCCAAACAAATCCATTCATTTCTTCAACAATATGTTGTCTCCTCACAATCCAAACAAATCCATTCATTTCTTCAACAATATGTTGTCTTCTCACAATCCAAACAAATCCATTCATTTATCCAACAATATGTTGTCTCCTCACAATCCAAACAAATCCATTCATTTCTTCAACAATATGTTGTCTCCTCACAATCCAAACAAATCCATTCATTTCTTCAACAATATGTTGTCTCCTCACAATCCAAACAAATCCATTCATTTCTTCAACAATATGTTGTCTCCTCACAATCCAAACAAATCCATTCATTTCTTCAACAATATGTTTTCTCCTCACAATCCAAACAAATCCATTCATTTCTTCAACAATATGTTGTCTCCTCACAATCCAAACAAATCCATTCATTTCTCCAACTATATGTTGTCTCCTCACAATCCAACAAATCCATTCATTTCTTCAACAATATCTTGTCTCCTCACAATCCAAACAAATCCATTCATTTCTCCAACAATATGTTGTCTCCTCACAATCCAAACAAATCCATTCATTTCTTCAACAATATGTTGTCTCCTCACAATCCAAACAAATCCATTCATTTCTTCAACAATATGTTGTCTCCTCACAATCCAAACAAATCCATTCATTTCTCCAACAATATGTTGTCTCCTCACAATCCAAACAAATCCATTCATTTCTTCAACAATATGTTGTCTCCTCACAATCCAAACAAATCCATTCATTTCTTCAACAATATGTTGTCTCCTGACAATTTCAGCAACTTGTACCACCAATCAATTACATAATAATTGAAAACACTCAGGTGATTGTCTTGCTTGGCTCCTTGCATCTGGAATAAAACAGAATGCGTTCGTTGTATCAGTAAACACACAAAATGCGTAAGTTGTATCAGTAAACACACAAAATGCGTTAAGTGCATCAGTAAACACAAAAATGCGTAAGTTGTATCAGTAAACACACAAAATGCTGTACATGTAAGTTGTATCAGTAAACACACAAAATGCGTAAGTTGTATCAGTAAACACACAAAATGCGTTAGTTGTATCAGTAAACACAAAAATGCGTAAGTTGTATAGTAAACACAAAAATGCGTAAGTTGTATCAGTAAACACAAAAATGCGTAAGTTGTATCAGTAAACACACAAAATGCGTTAGTTGTATCAGTAAACACACAAAATGCGTTAGTTGTATCAGTAAACACAAAAATCAGTTGTTCAGTAAACACAAAATGCGTAAGTTGTATCAGTAAACACACAAAATGCGTTAGTTGTATCAGTAAACACACAAAATGCGTTAGTTGTATCAGTAAACACAAAAATGCGTAAGTTGTATCAGTAAACACACAAAATGCGTAGTTGTATCAGTAAACACAAAAATGCGTAAGTTGTATCAGTAAACACACAAAATGCGTAAGTTGTATCAGTAAACACACAAAATGCGTAAGTGTATCAGTAAACACACAAAATGCGTTAGTTGTATCAGTAAGCACACAAAATGCGTTAGTTGTATCAGTAAACACAAAAATGCGTATTAAGTTGTATCAGTGAACACACAAATTACGTTAGTTTTATCAGTAGACACACTAAATGCGTTAAGTGTATCAGTAACAAATTAAGATGTAAGAAATATGTAATACTTAACATGCCATAACATGCAATAACATACAATAACATACAATAACATACAATAACATGCAATACCTCCATCTACAACAAGACAAACTTGTTGTTGAGAAACACAATTAATCCTAGTAAGGTGCGTGTAAACGAGATTTTGTAAAGGTGCTAAGAATTGAAACAGTTAAAAAAACAGGGATGTGTTGTGGTTCTTTAACTTTGGCTATTTTATGTCAATATGTAAATCTTACCTCATATCATGCGGTCTCTTTCAAATTCTTATTTAATGGTTTGCTGTGGACTTTTTATCTGCATTCAAATTATTATTTTTCCTGGAATGATCTTGAGTTAAAAAAGGTAATCATTTGACATAAGCCATACATATGTTGGTTATATGTCATCGATTTTAAATCAAATAGTGAAATGGTTGTTTAGTTCATGACAAACGTCATGTGCCCGCATTTTGCCTTTTTCACTGGGGCTTGGCTGAAATGTTTTAACCACCAAAATATTTCAAATCCAAATGAGAGGACGTGATATAGATTTATATCAACATTTTGTTGTATCTTAATATGTCGGGGCTTAATTATTTGTATTCCTTTGTTACATATTTCCTTTTCACCACATTTTAAGAAATTCCACATAAGCCATTTTTATTTACTTATGAATTTCCTCAATAACATTTTCGGCCATGTTTTACAAAAAATACAACACATTCCATGAAATGTAATGATTAGCTGTCCATATTTTAAGTCCTTCAGAAGCTTTTCAGCGAGCCCTTAAAAGCAGTCAAATATTTTCCACAGTAAAACTGACGACCTAGTTTCGTCCTCAACTCTTTAGATAAATTAAACGGGTTGACGAAGTAGCTGTTTTCCTGAGAAAAGTAGAGCCACGGATGTTTACTGTTTTCACCGTTCAGACTTGACCCTTGCAAGTAAACGATCTCGTCATGACCAGATAGACCAAAGCTCATGACGGGTATCGCCATGTCCGTAGTGGCATTGTAGCGGAGAAAAAGTTTGGTCGCCAAGGTGTAATCGTCTCTTAAAGATTCTGGAAAATAAAATAATTCTAAGGGACGAAATAAAACATTATCTGATACCAGATTTGAGCTGAAACGCTTGAGAAACGTCTCAGAAAAATCCTTGAATCTTAAAGTCCGTGATGCGCCTTGAGAGAAAGGGTAATTAGAGATTCCAGCTTCTTGAAGTTCTTCGAAAATTGAGATCATGGATTTTCTGTCCGATTTTTCGTTCCAATTTATCCAGTGAACCAGCGATTTAGTTTTATACGGGTTTACTTTTGAGAACCCTTGAGGCATCCACACGTGGTCCCTCGGAAGGTCCACAAGCTTCCAGGGATTGAGAAGGACCGTGTCCATGATCAAGAGATATCCCCTTACTGGTAGTCCGAATTTCATTACTTCCGCAATGCACTGGTACGTACAATGGACCCCACTGGTCATCCCAGCGACGTATGAGATGTGGTCAAGTCCGGTGACCTGTAGGAATTCATGGAAACGAGTAATAGAATGACCGCAGTACACGATGTGTCTAAAATATTTACGATAAACGAATTCAAGGTAAGGAACCGTCGTCAATAGATTTTCGTCATCGACGACAATCACTAGAACAACATCTTCAATCACGGGATGCTTCCAATCGTCCCAAACGCTAGACAAGTTCATCCGCAGGTGTGGACAAAGTCGTCGCACGGGGCCAAAAATATGCTGGACAATGGATGTTGTGGAGTATTTCCAAATATGTTTTATGAATCCCAAACTGACCTCTACAGAGGATTCAGTGTTAGCCTGGCTCAATGTCCTTTGTCTCGTAGCCGTTAATTTTTGGTAATCTTCCATCCAGGCATTGAAGAAAGAATTCATCGTTACCGTGGTCTTGTTGACGAGGTGGACGTAAGGCTTCAGGCATTTAAACACCTTCCTCACGAGCTGTATGCCGCAGAGAACAGAGCTGTCGCCCTGACGACACATTGCGTTATCAATACATGAAAACACCCTGTTGTAGTCGACTTCGGCTGGTACATCTCCGTATGGACAAGATATTTGAGGAACTTTTTCAATTTGTTTCGCAAATACAGAATGGAAAGCCAAGTTTAGAGAAAGTGATTTCTTAATAGCATGAATCGTCAGAGTCCTAAATATTTCTGAAAACCAATTAGGAACCACTGTTGGTAAGAACATCCACTGAATGGCGTCATCGTGAAATAAAGTGGAGCCAGTTTCCAAAGAAGTGAGAGTCCCTGGTCCAACAACCACGGTAGGCAACCAAGATTTACTTCCGGTGTTCATGTAGTCAGCGCAAGCGATGTCGTAGGTCACGAACTGGACGACTGAGAGTTCATGAAACTCTTTGAGGAGTAATCTTCTTGTGTCAGTTTTATTGACCCTTGAAATTATAGCAGCTGAGTAGACGTCCCAACACGACCTCCCAACCCCACAGCTGGGCATGTATGAATGCTCAAAGGGATTGAAGAGATTGGTATCGTTATACATTAAATACCCAGCCTGTCCAGAGGAAGTCGAATCCAACGCTCTATCCAGATCGAAAGACCCATCCGTGCACCTTCCGTCGAATATTGACGTGGCGCCTCTTAGCAAGGCCAACAGATAACCTAATGTTCTGGACGGACGTCGGGAAATCTTTGGCGTGGAGAGATGACCTAGAAGTTCATAGAGGTTCTCGGAAGTCAATAGTTGACATTGTGGTAACCTGGCAGGAAAAGGATTGTTTCGTAAAATAAAAAAAACTTTAATCCATCGATCCATTTTTAAAGTTCATTGTTAATTATATTCATGAATTTGAATTGATGGGGTTAATATGATGGGAAATATATCGGGTTAACATAAGGGAGTAAGCTGATATTAAAATATGATAAATTCAAATGACTTCATTTGAGGTTTTTATTATATGATTTTACGTGGTTGTATTTCAGAGTTACAATTTACTGTTACTCTTTACATGTTACTCTTTACATGTTACTCTTTACATGTTACTCTTTACATGTTACTCTTTACATGTTACTCTTTACATGTTACTCTTTACATGTTACTCTTTACATGTTACTCTTTACATGTTACTCTTTACATGTTACTCTTTACATGTTACTCTTTACATGTTACTCTTTACATGTTACTCTTTACATGTTACTCTTTACATGTTACTCTTTACATGTTACTCTTTACATGTTACTCTTTACATGTTACTCTTTACATGTTACTCTTTACATGTTACTCTTTACATGTTACTCTTTACATGTTACTCTTTACATGTTACTCTTTACATGTACATTTTAAAGCTATGTTTTACCTTTGCTTCACCAGCATCAAGTAATTAATCAGTAACTGTTAATATTATCCTGCCACCTACAAACAAAGTTTCAAGGGGACACTGATGGCAAGTCGTGATATTTAATGAAACCAATCGAACTAATCAATAAATTAAATGTAGAATTGATCACCAACTTCTATTTTTTAAAAAATAGAAATAGATATCTGTATTTTGTTACCACAAAAATGTGGTATCAAACATGTGATGACCAATGTTCTCTCTAAGGCTCGTTGATCCGTGTGCAAAGTGAAAAAAGTCGTGTGCAAAGTTGCACCGCATTCATTTTTTGTGCTATATTTTCGCGGTAATTCTAAACTGCTGAGCAGCGTCGGTAAGATATCTCCGAGGCCGCGCAGCCGCGTGGCTTAAAGAGAACATTGGTGATGACTACTTTATATATAAAAGCTTAAATGATAGAGCCTTTTGATATTTTACAGTCAACGCATATATATTAATGGGAACATTAACTCTCATACATTATGTCTCATGCATGTTTAAGCATTTTCATGGCTAAGTTACCTTAGAAGTGATGCCTTTACTTTCCAAATATATATCAAAGGAAATATTAACTAGCCACCATATTCTGTTCTTCTGTTCCAACATATGCGATGTAATATTTACTTCTTTACCTAAAATATCGATTCAAACAAGTCAAACGTGAATGTCTACTATCTTACAATTATATATTAGTATACACACATATCAAATATATCAAATACTATCTTACAGGCAATCTTTTATCTCATGGTTATTTTCAGTGACAACAATTGTCCTCCACCCTTCCATGGTACTTAACCCTGTCACGTGACTGCAATTAGAACCAATGCCGTCCAGGACAATCCACCTCGTTGGGTTGTCTTTCTTTAATCTAAATAGAGAAAAGAAGATCTTATCAGTTATTATAGCCGTGAAGAAGCATTCGCTTTTAATGTTTCATGACCTTTAGAGTAAAATCAGCTATAGCTGAGCACTTCAACAGTGCGTGGTAAAATGTCTATAGCTGAGCACTTCAACAGTGCGTGGTAAAATGTCTATAGCTGAGCACTTCAACAGTGCGTGGTAAAATGTCTATAGCTGAGCACTTCAACAGTGCGTGGTAAAATGTCTATAGCTGAGCACTTCAACAGTGCGTGGTAAAATGTCTATAGCTGAGCACTTCAACAGTGCGTGGTAAAATGTCTATAGCTGAGCACTTCAACAGTGCGTGGTAAAATGTCTATAGCTGAGCACTTCAACAGTGCGTGGTAAAATGTCTATAGCTGAGCACTTCAACAGTGCGTGGTAAAATGTCTATAGCTGAGCACTTCAACAGTGCGTGGTAAAATGTCTTAATTTTTAATTATTAAATGTTCTTTGGCGATGTGTACGGAGAAGTTGAATTTCCAACCATAATTATTTTTAAATGACAATTATGTTTTAAATTATTGTAATGCATTAACCTATGTTATCGTGTACTTTGATAGCGAGGTCAATAGTGCGCTCGCCTCACAAGCTGAGGGGCGTGGGATCTAGCCCACGTTAAAGCCACAATAAAAATGTTGATGACTATCGCTAAAAAGTCCTCCGCTGACCTGAAGAGGAGATAGGCGCCGCCAAAGTCTACCAAGCCCCGAGAAAATTATAATCGAAACATTAGAACCCCCTACGACCACGAGGTTATGGGGGACACACACACACACACACACAAAACAACGTAGAGATAGGGAATGATCTTGAAGGATACACTTTCAATAGTGGCCCTCAATCATTAGGGACAAATAATATAAAGTAACCGACAACTTGTATAGACAATCAATCTAAAGTAACCGATTGAGAACAGACAATCTACATTAACCCAAACTTTGATTGCCACAATCAACTGGCACTTTGACGTACACTCTTAAGCATGTGCGTAGGGAAGGGGGCAAGGGGGGCAAGGGGGGGCATTTGCACCCCCCCTACATTTGAGGAATTTTTAAATTTATTTATTAAATGCATTAATAAATGTTGTATTTTAACTATTACAGCACTAATTTGTAAGTCTTATTAATTTCTAAGGCTTTTTTTCAACCCTTATTTTATACTGAACTTGAATTTAATTGAAAATTGTACCTGTATGGCATTGCCAGTCAAAATTTAAAAAAAAGTGGGATTTTTTTGCCCCCCCCCCATGGAAAAATTCCTAGCGACGCCCATGCTCTTAAGATAGACAGACAACAAACAAACAATAACGCCCACCCAGCATTACCATGATACTCGGATTTTGCGATACCCGGATGTGTCCGCTGTAGATGTCGGTAAAGGGACACCGCAATGCATGTCATATGTTCATTACGGAAGAGCACTAGCAGGTTAATCCATTTCTGGATATAACACATACAACATCAAACATCCGGCTCAAAAAATAGTTTTAGACCAAGGCAAAGCCTATTTAAGAATTACTGTTTTTTTTTCAAAATGCATAATATTGTTAAAAGACAAAATTGTCAAAGTTCAAAGTTTTTGACGCGGGTATATCTTCGCATTTTTTGAAACGTTCATTTTATTTTAAAAATATATTTAAAATATAATTTTTAGCATGTTTCAACTTCTGATTGAGACTTTGACAATTTGTTTTCCTTGTTTGAACCGCATTAGTGAAACGATTCCTCTTATCTTATCAAATGTGGAAAACCACGGCGCCTGTGCCAGCCGGAATACGTGGCACTGTCCCTGAGCACAATTATGAGTTTAACACATTTTGAAGTCATATAGTGTCTTTCTCGGGGAATTATTGACAGAGCGCTCTAAATAAAGTCAATGTGCGCCAACATCTATTCAACTGTCTGTAACACCTGGTACATTAATGTCTATGTTGGTGACTTCTCAGACCTGGTTTCAGTATTAAAAATCATACTGAGACCATTCATTTTGGAGTTTGTTGAGGATTTATCAATAAATGTTATGGTTTTAGTATCAAAATTGTTATAAATACCCCTACTAAAAGTGTCGCAGCAATAAACTTTAGACAAATGCTTAAAAAAATAGCGAACAATAGGCAATTATAATTAGTGTCCTTAGATGTTTCCAACTATACACCCATACCCCCGAAAACGCTTACCTTTATGCATCATAACATATACACATATACAAATATATACAGTCTGTAAATTGTAACGTTTTATCTCTTTAATTTATTAAGGTTTTTAAATATTGTGGCAAATATTTGCAAAATTTATAAATTAATATTAACAACCATTCTTGATAGCACTCACACTTCTTTTCACCAAACCAGTCATCCATTGGCCACACCTCCATCATTCACCGGCAACACCTCCATCATTCACCGGCCACACCTCCATCATCCACCGACCACACCTCCATCATCCATCAACTCCACCAACAACACTTCTAGCACCAAATACCTGACCAACTACCAACTGAACCGATCACACCTCCATCATTCATCAACTCCACCAACAACACTTCTAACACCAAATACCTGACCAACTACCAACTGAACCTATCACACCTCAAACAGCTGCCAGCTCCACCTACCCGCAGCCGCACCAGCCACCAGCTCCACCTACCCGCAGCCGCACCAACCACCAGCTCCACCTACCCGCAGCCGCACCAACCACCAGCTCCACCTACCCACAGCCGCACCAACCACCAGTTCCACCTACCCGCAGCGGCACCAACCACCAGCTCCACCTACCCGCAGCCGCACCAACCACCAGCTCCATCTACCCACAGCCACACCAACCACCAGCTCCACCTACCCGCAGCCGCACCAACCACCAGCTCCACCTACCCGCAGCCGCACCAACCACCAGCTCCACCTACCCGCAGCCGCACCAATCACCAGCTCCACCTACCCGCAGCCGCACCAACCACCAGCTCCACCTACCCGCAGCCGCACCAACGACCAGCTCCACCTACCCGCAGCCGCACCAACCACCAGCTCCACCTACCCGCAGCCGCACCAACACCAGCTCCACCAACTATAACCTCCACCAACTATCCATCTATTGACCAATACCTTACAACCTATAACCTCCACAACCTTCCTTCCATTGAACAATACCTTACCACCTATAACCTCCACCAACCATCCTTCCATTGACCAACACCTTAACACCTATAACCTCCACAACCATCCTTCCATTGACCAATACCTTAACACCTATAACCTCCACAACCATCCTTCCATTGACCAATACCTTACTAACTATAACCTCTACAACCATCCTTCCATTGAAGAATACCTTACCACCTATAACCTCCACAACCTTCCTTCCATTGACCAATACCTTACCACCTATAACCTCAACAACCTTCCTTCCATTGACCAATACCTTACTACCTATAACCTCTACAACCATCCTTCCATTGACCAATACCTTACCATCTATAACCTCCACAACCTTCCTTCCATTGACCAATACCTTACCACCTATAACCTCCACAACCTTCCTTCCATTGACCAATACCTTACCACCTATAACCTCCACAACCATCCTTCCATTGACCAATACCTTACCATCTATAACCTCCACAACCATCCTTCCATTGACCAATACCTTACCACCTATAACCTCCACAACCTTCCTTCCATTGACCAATACCTTACCACCTATAACCTCCACAACCATCCTTCCATTGACCAATACCTTACCACCTATAACCTCCACAACCATCCTTCCATTGACCAATACCTTACCACCTATAACCTCCACAACCATCCTTCCATTGACCAATACCTTACCACCTATAACCTCCACAACCATCCTTCCATTGACCAATACCTTACCACCTATAACCTCCACAACCATCCTTCCATTGACCAATACCTTACCACCTATAACCTCCACAACCATCCTTCCATTGACCAATACCTTACCACCTATAACCTCCACAACCATCCTTCCATTGACCAATACCTTACCACCTATAACCTCCACAACCATCCTTCCATTGACCAATACCTTACCACCTATAACCTCCACAACCATCCTTCCATTGACCAATACCTTACCACCTATAACCTCCACAACCATCCTTCCATTGACCAATACCTTACCACCTATAACCTCCACAACCATCCTTCCATTGACCAATACCTTACCGCCTATAACCTCCACAACCATCCTTCCATTGACCAATACCTTACCACCTATAACCTCCACAACCTTCCTTCCATTGACCAACACCTTACCACCTATAACCTCCACAACCATCCTTCCATTGACCAATATCTTACCACCTATAACCTCCACAACCATCCTTCCATTGACCAATACCTTACCACCTATAACCTCCACAACCATCCTTCCATTGACCAATACCTTACCACCTATAACCTCCACTAACCAACGCATCAACAAAAACAAAAAGTCAATTTACTTTTTAGCCTGGAACACGTCACGATGTTCAACTCTGATCACATCTTTTATGGTTTGAGAATCCTCGTGTCTCAGCTCATGATTTGAACCATAAGACCAGAATCCTCTGTGTAAATGGATTAGTACGAATGTCAGTATTGAAGTGGATACGCAAAATGTCCATATTTTGAACATACCTGGGGAATCAGACAAACAATATTTTTCTTAATTTAAATTAATAAATATATGTGTTTGGATATTACTTTTCCCTCACAAGGAAACACTCACACGCATATATATAGATCTAGACAGACCAGACAAATAGACATACATACAGACAGACTGATTGGATGGAAAGACAGCCGAACAGACGGACAGACAGACAGACAGACAGACAGACAGACAGATACATACATACATACATACATACATACATACATACATACATACATACATACATACATAGACAGACAGACAGACAGACAGACAGACAGGCCGACAGACAGACAGACAGAGAGGCCGACAGACAGACAGACAGACAGACAGACAGACAGACAGACAGACAGACAGATAGACAGATAGACAGATAGATAGATAGATAGATAGATAGATAGATAGATAGATAGATAGATAGATAGATAGATAGATAGATAGATAGATAGATAGATAGATAGATAGATAGATAGATAGATAGATAGATAGATAGATAGATAGATAGATAGATAGATAGATAGATAGATAGATAGATAGATAGATAGATAGATAGATAGATAGATAGATAGATAGATAGATAGATAGATAGATAGATAGATAGATAGATAGATAGACAGACAGACAGACAGACAGACAGACAGACAGACAGACAGACAGACAGACAGACAGATAGACAGACAGACAGACAGACAGACAGATAGACAGATAGACAGACAGACAGATAGACAGACAGACAGATAGACAGACAGACAGACAGACAGACAGATAGACAGACAGATAGACAGACAGACAGACAGACAGACAGACAGACAGATAGACAGACTAGACAGACAGACAGACAGATAGATAGATTAGATAGATAGATAGATAGATAGATAGATAGATAGATAGATAGATAGATAGATAGATAGATAGATAGATAGATAGATAGATAGATAGATAGATAGATAGATAGATAGATAGATAGATAGATAGATAGATAGATGATAGATAGATAGATAGATAGATAGATAGATAGATAGATAGATAGATAGATAGATAGATAGATAGATAGATAGATAGATAGATAGATAGATAGATAGATAGATAGATAGATAGATAGATAGATAGATAGATAGATAGATAGATAGATAGATAGATAGATAGATAGATAGATAGATAGATAGATAGATAGATAGATAGATAGATAGATAGATAGATAGATAGATAGATAGATAGATAGATAGATAGATAGATAGATAGATAGATAGATAGATAGATAGATAGATAGATAGATAGATAGATAGATAGATAGATAAGTAGATAGATAGATAGATAGATAAAAAAAAAGATAGGAGATAATTTCAACTGCCACACCACCTCGCCCGTCAAAGCCCAGTGATTTCTTATTTCAATGAACTTCTCTGTATGCCTGGTATCACTGGGTGTTGAAAGGTGTATTTGAACAAGCTTCCACACCCAGGACTTATGGTCGAAATTGCTGTACGGCATTCTTTTATAACTTCATGATACGTTAGCTTTGCACACTTCGGTGCTTGAAATATCCATTTCGTGTCAGCGGTGCAAAGGGGGGAAAAAAAGGGGGGGAGGAATTGTACGTCTATGAAATACCTCGTGGTGCAATGCCTTGCATGCGGTTGAAACTCAACAGATTTAAACCGATTACAAGGGCCTATGAGATTACTAAAATTGAAATAGATAATATGAGACTATACAGATTAAAAATTCGTAGGATATAGGGTGTTAAGAACAAAATGTTTTAAAAATATGAAAGTAAACAGATTGGAAAATCGTTGGCAATAGGGTGATCAGAACAATATGTTTTTTTAAAAATATGAGACTATACAGATTGAACAATCGTAGGCCATATGGGCATAGGGTGTTAAGAAAAAATGTTTTTAAAATTCTACCAAAACAAGGATCATTGTCATCTTACACTTTTTGTAATATTTTTTTATAAATGATTTTATCAAGAACAAACATAAAACTCATTGAATTGTTTAGGCTTGGGAATAAGATAAGCTGTGGTGAATGAGTCAAAGTTTAGAGTTTGTTTATGACGTGGTATGGTTCCTGTTGTTTTTTTCTTCATCCATGAATTTTTCTGATAATGAATCAACACGCATTTTAAAATTTGCAATTTTTATTATTGCCAATTTATGCAACTTTTAATCTTTGTATTTACTTGTTTACAGATAGCCGTTATTATTATTAACGTTTATATTTTTGTTTAATAACACATATTTCAGGCGAAAAAAAACGTTCAATCGTTCATTATGTGTTCTTTATGTAAATATGAGTCTGTCTTTTATTTCACCCAAGATGTCTCATAATATAGCATAGCCATTGCGGCGTTGGCTTGAATAGAGTTAACATTTTGTCACAGTTTCAAGGTTGAATGCATTTCTAAAGAGAAGCCAGGACAAACAATATTTTCTGGTATCTTTATTTGAGTATATTTAATCTATCGTTTTCGGCAGCTTCTTTTTCCTCACTTTACATTAGATGCGATTTGAGAGTCCGGTAAAGTTTAATAAACAACATTAGAACCACATTCATACATTAGAACCTTATTCATACATTAGAAACACATTCATACATTAGAACCACATTCATACATTAGAACCACATTCATACATTAGAACCACATTCATACATTAGAACCACATTCATACATTAGAACCACATTCATACATTAGAACCACATTCATACATTAGAACCACATTCATACATTAGAACCACATTCATACATTAGAACCACATTCATACATTAGAACCACATTCATACATTAGAACCACATTCATACATTAGAACCACATTCATACATTAGAACCACATTCATACATTAGAACCACATTCATACATTAGAACCACATTCATACATTAGAACCACATTCATACATTAGAACCACATTCATACATTAGAACCACATTCATACATTAGAACCACATTCATACCTAAGAACACATTCATACCTTAGAACCACATTCATACATTAGAACCACATTCATACCTTAGAACCACATTCATACCTTAGAACCACATTCATACATTAGAACCACATTCATACATTAGAACCACATTCATACATTAGAACCACATTCATACATTAGAACCACATTCATACATTAGAACCACATTCATACCTTAGAACCACATTCATACATTAGAACCACATTCATACATTAGAACCACATTCATACATTAGAACCACATTCATACATTAGAACCACATTCATACATTAGAACCACATTCATACATTAGAACCACATTCATACATTAGAACCACATTCATACATTAGAACCACATTCATACATTAGAACCACATTCATACATTAGAACCACATTCATACATTAGAACCACATTCATACATTAGAACCACATTCATACATTAGAACCACATTCATACATTAGAACCACATTCATACAGTAGAACCACATTCATACATTAGAACCACATTCATACATTAGAACCACATTCATACATTAGAACCACATTCATACATTAGAACCACCTTCATACATTAGAACCACATTCATACATTAGAACCACATTCATACATTAGAACCACATTCATACATTAGAACCACATTCATACATTAGAACCACATTCATACCTTAGAACCACATTCATACCTTAGAACCACATTCATACCTTAGAACCACATTCATACCTTAGAACCACATTCATACCTTAGAACCACATTCATACCTTAGAACCACATTCATACATTAGAACCACATTCATACATTAGAACCACATTCATACATTAGAACCACATTCATACATTAGAACCACATTCATACATTAGAACCACATTCATACATTAGAACCACATTCATACATTAGTACCACATTCATACATTAGAACCACATTCATACATTAGAACCACATTCATACATTAGAACCACATTCATACATT
Organism: Ampullaceana balthica; assembly: GCA_944989445.1. Taxonomy (NCBI): domain Eukaryota; kingdom Metazoa; phylum Mollusca; class Gastropoda; family Lymnaeidae; genus Ampullaceana; species Ampullaceana balthica. Next base: position 74,373 of record CALYLW010001856.1, read on the forward strand.
AGAACCACATTCATACATTAGAACCACATTCATACATTAGAACCACATTCATACATTAGAACCACATTCATACAGTAGAACCACATTCATACATTAGAACCACATTCATACATTAGAACCACATTCATACATTAGAACCACATTCATACATTAGAACCACATTCATACATTAGAACCACATTCATACATTAGAACCACATTCATACATTAGAACCACATTCATACATTAGAACCACATTCATACCTTAGAACCACATTCATACATTATCGAATATTTATGAAGGAAATGCCTTGAATTTGAACCTATCATCTGAGTCATCTACTTTCACAGTGGATACTTAAAACCTTGACTATTTATGGGAATTTATATTTTAATCTACGGCAAGCACCACTATATTGAATACTATCGTTTTTCTTGTCAGGCCTCTTCTCGTACACTTCAGCATTATGTACGATCATTTGTTTATGAAATTTTAATACATTTGTATACAATTAAAACGTGAATTTATAATAATAAACTAGACATTTGGATATAAATTCGTAATACCACATCTAAACTCGGCTGTTGTAAATCTCACCTAACACCATATACATATTCTCAGCTGCTCATATATATATATATATCCACAGATACTCATAAACATATCCACAGATACTCATAAACATATCCACAGATACTCATAAACATATCCACAGATACTCATAAACATATCCACAGATACTCATAAACATATCCACAGATGCTCATAAACATATCCACAGATGCTCATAAACATATCCATATATACTTACTAGTGAACGTTAAGCACCTACGCCTGGACATGTTCATAACTCGAAATAATCAACGGAGTGTCCTTATCACACGACAGATCCTTGCCAGTAACAGCAGCGCTGTGTTACTTCAAGTTTACTCTGCAATACGCTGCAACGAGGCAAGACACCTGCTCTCTATTCAGTTACAGTCCTAACAATTCTCCATGCCCCCTTGACTAATCTTCAGTGAGGGTAGGAATTTTTGTGTATAATTACACTAGATGGCTTGATAGGATTTGTGGTGCTACGATAACTATTCGACACACCTATTTTTAAGTGTACTGTGTATGCGTGTTTTTTGGGGACACGGTTCATTTAACATGGATGCATTTGCCTGTGTGGAAATCTGACTAGGATAAAATAATTTGTCATTTACTGTTGTACAAAGAAAATCGTAATTCAATGCGGTCTTTTTATACCGAAGTTCAAATTTTACACACACACACACATCACACACACACACTCACACACGCACACACTCTCTCACACACACACACTAAAGCAGTGTCAAGAAGTGTTAGCGAAACCTCTATACTCTTAAAAATGTTTCTTACTTGTTCCCTTCAACTTTGAATCTTAACTGACTTTAAATGTTTGTCCGCAGGCTCTCATGGAATCCTGACTGTTTTCAGTGGAATGCCTCGTTGAGTTTTTTTTCCAGTATTTTTGGTATGAGCAGTTACTATATTGTTAAATCACATCGTCAGCCAAAAAATTAAATTAACAGCCACATTCTCTACAATCCATATGTTTTAAACGCATCGGGTGGCAAAGTTCACTGGAATTAGTCCAGCGTTTTGCTAGCCACGTTCATTTGGTCTTAAATCTACGGGACATCAAGTCAAACCACTCAAACTATTTAATTACTTTCATATTTTCACACCGCATTCTAGCACAGTAAACTCAACGTTAAAGAATGTCAGATGCCCTGCACTCCACCTGACACAAATTTCGTTTGAGATTTTAAAAATCAAGACAAGAGTGCACACACTGGTCAATGGTTGAACAGTCCGTTATTGTAAAATGTTCTTATTAACATGTAGAATAATAAACCTCCCTTACACCCAGAGGAACTCGTCTCACTATTTAGTCTTACAATATAAAATTAATAATTTAAATTACAATTAAATGCTAGAAATTAAATAATTATCATTATCGCAATCAATGTCCCTGTATGGTTCGTTGGTCCCTGTGCAAACTAAAAAACAAAACAAAAACAACAACAACAAAAAAATCGTGTGCAAAGCTGAACAGCTTCAATTTTTTGTTTGCAAAATTTTACAAAATGTGTTGTGTGGTATTTTTAATCTGATGCGCGACGTCGGTGAGACATCTGTGCGGCTGCGCAGCTAAAAAGGAACATTGCTACCAATGTCATGTCATGCACATCACTTAAAAGGAATGATGATTCCAATGTCATGTCATGTATACCATTAAAATGAACATTGATCCCAATGTCATGTCACGTATACCATTAAAAATGAACATTGATCCCAATGTCATGTTGTGTATACCATTAAAAATGAACATTGATCCCAATGTCATGTCATGTATACCATTAAAAATGAACATTGATCCCAATGTCATGTCATGTATACCATTAAAAATGAACATTGATCCCAATGTCATGTCATGTATACCATTAAAAATGAACATTGATCCCAATGTCATGTCATGTATACCATTAAAAATTGGGGTGTATGGGGTGCTCAAGGCGGGGTAGCACCTCCGGTGGGGGAACACGTCGTACTCTCTTGAGGGTAGTTCGTCCACCCTTGGTCCCCACTTGTCACTCAGCTCTCACCAGTGGCTCCTAGAAACTGTAGCGTGCACAGTGGCCACACCCCGGGCAACGGCTTCGACTAGCTGGCTAAACCTGGTGAGGGTAGCCGACGGGTCTCAAATCCTCGGTGATCTAGGTATGTCTACCTATGCACGTAAAGACTGGATTCGGTGGACAGAGCGGAGGAACCACTAGTTGGTCAACGGTCAAAAAAGCGATTCTCAGCAAAGCGTTGTGGAACGCTAAGGGCATGACAAGACACACAGGACATCATGGCCATCCGCTGCACCCGTCTCCATCACCAGCCGTCTCGACTTTGTCCTGCCGCTGGATCAAGATGGTCTCGGGCGAGAGAGTGAGATCGACGAACTGCGCAACTCTTTCTCACTTAAATCCAAGTCATCGCGCAAGTCACTTTTGTCATCCATCCCATCCCAATGTCATGTCATGCTCACCACTTAACGCTTGAACCTGCTCAGTTAATAAAATGACCTTTGACCACAACTCGATATTAGCAGATCGACAGCGATATTACTATTTATAGTCCAAATTATTCTTAGTTCAAATCTTAATAAAGTCACACATAGTCACTTTAAACGTTTGCAACAAACTGAAGCATTGCGTGGTGAAACAAGTTGGCGATGCGCCTCACTTGCCACAAGTTTCGTTGTCACTCTTGTTACACTTAGAAACGATGATCTTTCTCTTCCTTATTGTATTGTTTATATAACACAATTGGTTTGTTTATGGTGTATTTTATTTAAAAGCTTTATGGCAGTTCTATCCTTTAGGATATCATTCGCTTAACATGATGCTTAAAAACGTTCGCAAATGACTTTTTTTGCGATTGCATTATCAATACGATAAGAAGCCCCACCTTGTCCCAAAGAGGGACCTGTTTATCTGATCCGTATATGAATTTAGACATTATACACGGAATTGTGTATAGAACTGTCCCGGAGATGGGTCGCGGGAGGAACAACTGATATGACAGCTATTCGTACGAGACGAGAAACATAAGACGGAGCGTTTTCAATATTACGCGTCTTATCGGGTGGTATGCATATTATGTTATTTGATAGAGTTTGTTCTTTTTGTACTGCTACCGGCGCAGTGCCGAGGAATTCTTTGTAAGGTTTTTATGTTGCTTCATAATTCTCGGAAAAAAAGTCCTCGGGCTTATCTGTGTGACGGAACGAATTTGGGTCGAGTAGGACAAAGTTGATATAACACAAAGTTAAATAATAATAATAAGAAGAACATCATTTTAAACACTAAAATAAATTAGTTATGTGTCTGGGCTTGGCAGTGGTGATAAACGCATTAAAATTCTTTATAGGCGAATGATATCTAATTTCAAAGCACATTAACTTAAGTATTTATTTTTAGTTATTGGCAAATTACAGATTATATTCCAGCATAATTTTATATTTTTACATCAATAAATTCGGTAGTTGTTGTGTATTACATCTTACAGATGTCACTAGTTGATGTTGTATATTACATCTTACAGATGTCACTAGTTGATGTTGTGTATTACATCTTACAGATGTCACTAGTTGATGTTGTGTATTACATCTTACAGATGCCACTAGTTGATGTTGTGTATTACATCTTACAGATGTCACTAGTTGATGTTGTGTATAACATCTTACAGATTTCACTAGTTGATGTTGTGTATTACATCTTACAGATGTCACTAGTTGATGTTGTGTATTACATCTTACAGATGTCACTAGTTGATGAATGGCGGACGTTAATGTTAATGTTAGCGATACTGCTGCCTCCTGCAAGAGCTGCTAGATTAAAACCTGGAAGAATTTAGTGGAACCTCAACAGTTTTCAATTTATAAATGAACCTTAAAATAATTTTAAAATGAAATAAATTTTAAGTGTCACATTAGGACGCATAGACACAGTGTTACGTAATTAAAAGTCACAATAGAAACTGTCACTTTGCGCTGTCGTTTCCTTTTACGGCCAGCGTTGGTCATAGATTTAAGTGGTACGCATCGATTCTTTTCAATAAATCCTTTTACACGGAACATGGACTGATTCGTCTTGCAAAAATGAATCGTTTAGTTTTTCACCCTACTTCATGTTTAGTATTTAATTTTGTTTTTCATCGTTTTAAATGCTTCTATCGACAAACATCGGGTGTGTTCACACTTGTATCTAACCTTTGATTTAATGTTTCTTTTGAAAACCATGTTTGTACAGTAATCTCAAATATGGAAGTAAGCTGAAGTAGATGTGTTCACTTTTGTGTTGTTGTGTGTGCAAACACAAACCTGTCAACAAATCTCTTGTAAATTTTAAAGAGAGATCACAAACTGAACTATTTATTTCAAATGCATGTTTTTTAAAATGAACCCTCAAAGAAAACAAGAAATACATTTTGATTTATTAGCAATATAAATCTACTTTAATAAAAACAATAACTTGTTACAATTGTGTATGAAATATAAAAAAAAGTGACAATCTTTTAATAATTCTCTGCATACCACAAAATGGACGACATCTTTGTTGAAATGAAATGCTAAGTAATTACTGTTTACCTTTCTTTGACTTCGTTTCTAGAATTGTTTTGTTCCATTTCTGACGAGCTACTTATACTTTTATGAACAATAATCAAATTCATCCGCACAATGATACACCGGAAGTTAATAATAATTATTATCAATTGTAATATTATAAAAACACTATTGACAGTTTTGCCATGAACACTGTAATGACATACAATATTGCAACATATTTACGAGTAAGGCTAAGGTTCTACTATACCAGTCACAAGTGTACACCAGGCATGGTTTTAAAAGATTTTTTGTTGTTGTTAGCAAACGGTTTAAATAAAATTGGAAAGGTTCATTTAAATATAATCTATCATTTAAAGAACAAAATAACGAAATTGAAATCGTACCTCTATTTCTCTGTATACCCAATTTCGAAAATGTAAATTATAATATTTAAAAAAAAATTGCTGGATTTCATGAAAGTAATCCATGTACAGAACACAGCAGCTCACAATTTCTTTTGAGGATTTGCAACTGTGGCTACAGCGTGTGTTCAAACGTCCCAACTGTTCTGTTAGGTAATTCTGGGATTTAAACTATATCCCGTTAAAAGACGTATGATGTCGACTAACCAATAGACCACACCGCCAACGAATAGCCGAAGAAGCAGTCACCATGCTCATCTTGGTATTATTGCGTCTAGCCACTCAACAATCTGTTGATTAGATAAATACGCTCCTAACTCCCAGGTTTTGTGTCCTATCTACACTAAATAATTCATATAAAGATTTAGTGCACATAAGGTTTCTGCAAAAGTTCTATGACTCGTTTCAGTGATGACAATACTGTTAAACGCATCGAGTTGTAAATATGGAATAACCATTTTCGCCCTTTTGAATATTGCAGAGCAAACGATTCCCCTGTCATAATTTGTTGAAGTTCCGACTCACAGGTGCCGTGTTTAAGTGCCACACATTAACCTTCTCCATACGTCACATGACACCTTGACTCATCGACGTCAGATGATCTGTCCTGACATTCAGCTCACGGACGTCCTCAATCAAATGTCGCAGCTCGCGCTGCCTCAGCTCCTGCTGTTTCACAGTTCTCACCAGCGACGTCTTCGACACTTGCGTCTGGTGGTTCTCCTCCTTTTCGGTGGCCACATCCGGGTGTCTGCCCCCTGGTTCTGGGGTTGCTGGGTTGAACACAATGCTCGGCATGTCGACAACGATGTGCTTCCTGGAAGACAACCTGTCAGCATATTGGGCCCCGTCTTCCGTAACGTTGACCCGTGTGTCATGATGGTTTAGTAGACGGCCGTTAGATTTGCTTTGCCGATGTGCCCCGAATAAATTATCTGCAGTTTCTAAAGAGTTATGGCGTTGGAATGAATCACGATTACGATGACTGATTGAAGAACTGCGTTTATTCTTCGAAGAGGAATTGCTCTTCAGTTCTATACTGTCATTGGAATTATCGAATACGTCTTCTGCAATCTCATTGATGAACTGATCAGGAATAAAGACGCTGATGGTGTTCCTGGGCTCAGCTTCGCGGTCTCCATGTTCCATGATATCAGTTTTACTCATGTTTTTATCGTTGCTCTTTTTATAGCTGTTTCGCCTGGAACTGTTCAGGGCTACGTCACGCGGTTCATCGAGTTCGTCAACTCGATTATTCCCCCTTGGGTGTTTTCTAGCATGGTTATTCTGTCCTTCCCCGTCTCTCAAATGCTTCGATTTGCGCGGGGATATGTCCCCGTGGTCAGTCTCTCCATCCTCGTGAGAACTGATGGGGCCCACGTAGTAGTCGTAGCAGTAGTCCTGTATGGTGTCCAGATCAAGGGTCGGCTCGCTAGAAACGTTCAGACGATTCTCAACCGACGGGTTGTCGTGGTACTGTGGTGCCCTCACGGAGGGTTGGATCGCTAGGGTTGGCGAAGGGGCAAACGGGCTGGGGAGTTGTCGGGGCGCCGGTTTGTGGGGACGGGTCTTGGCGTTGTGGAGGGGCCTTGGCTTGACCTCCAGCTGCTCCTGCTGTTTGATGGCCTTGCGACCGATGTTGGGGATGCTGCTCCTCGGCTGTAGAAGTCGCTGCAAGTTTGCCTGGAACGTCTCTTCAATCTGGAACGTAGGAAACAAGTTTAAAATCACTGTTCTCTGAAATAAGCAAAGGTGAAACCGACAAATGAAATTTAACTCAATCCATTGCTTAACTAAACGGTTCGTGTGTTAGCAACAGATACTGGAAACATTCGTAATTTCATTGGGGGATAGGAAACTCTGTAGTTTTTATGGTTGTTTCCTTTCTTTCTTGGCGCTCAATGTAACATTACAACAAATTGTTCAAATGTAATGTAAAAATTAAAAAAAAATTAAAAAAAATTTTAAATATTTTTTTTTAAATTCGAAAAGACCTTCAACTGTGAGGATCGGTGAGTGTATTCACCACCATGGTCTCCTGTGGATCTTTGGGTCGAGTTGCCATTCGCCTCCTTGTTCTGTGATCTCTTTGCCGTAAACTGCTCCAGGAGAGGCGTCCCTTGAATAGGCAGGATGTTCGGGTGGTGCGGCTTGGTGCGCATTTGTCGAAACTTTTCCACCGTCGTCAGCATGTTCATCCGACTATTGTTAGGCGTTGCCTTGACAACGGCGTCGTCTCCATTCATCCGCAAACGGAAGGAACTACTTTTGTTTGTCAAGGAGTGAATCCGTAGACGATCCAAGGCTTGAGCTAGATACATCTGGAGGATACATCAGAATACTAAACACCGTTTGTGAAGACCATGTATATTTACCAATGTTGATCATAAGGATGTTTTATTAAAACTTTCTTACTCCAAAAGCTAGTTTATGGTGTACATAAATCTTATAATTTTAGACAATAGAAATAGATTGACATTTATCCTTTTAAGTCTTTTATTTTTTAAATGAATAGAGCAATATAATTTTTAAAAAAGGAATTTAAGGTAACAAGGTATAAACCCCTTTGGTGAACTGGATTTATTTGCATATTTTATGCTTGATTTTCTTTATTTTCACGAATAAATAAAATAGTAGAATGCATTAATGTTTAAGATAATCTCGTACCCATCCATCCTTCAAAAAAACACCACAAGGGACTAAAAAGAGCAGGATGTCTCTAAATAATGGAAATAAAGAAAGAATTGTTTGGATGCACGAGCATGGCTTGCAAGGGATTACCTGCTCTTGGTCGATCAGAGAGTCCCTAAGGGCGGTAAGCCTTGTGATGTATTCAGATTGACCAATGTCCAATGTGTCACTGCTCCGAGACCCGCCCCAGAATGACGTCATCTTGGTATTTTTGGACGTCAAGTTGGTCTTGTCCATGAGCCTGCAAGAAATGTGGTGTTCAGTAACTTTTAGTATGGCGTAGAGCAAACTTAAGCTGAGATGATAGTAGTATAGGAATGAGAGTTTCGATGATATTTTGGTGCGCAAACCTGGCCATAAAGTACCATATACCATACCGTACAATATACAAAACATTAACATATGAAAAACCATATACCGTACCAATTACAATACCGTAACATTTACCATATAGTACCATATACCGCCAAGGCCGGTCCCAAGCCCGGGTACAAAAGGAGGAGGGTTGGCGTGAGGCCAGCGACCTCACCCGTAAAAACAAATTGCTACAGAAACGTCAACAAGAAAAAACAAACAAATTTCAGTCCTGAGAAGAGAGGACTCTTCTTCTCCAAGAAGAGCTATGAAGCCTTGTGGCCAAACCCAGGCTATACTGGAAGCCTCAAAGCCGAAGACCCTCCTTTCTAAGGAAACAAATATAGGCACGTGGAACGTCAGAACCATGTATGAAGCAGGGAAAGCAGCGCAGGTGGCAGCAGAAATGAGATCCTACAAACTTACACTGCTTGGTATCTGCGAAACAAGATGGATACAAGCTGGGCAAATAACTTTGGCCTCTGGAGAAATGCTAATGTACTCGGGGCATGAGGAGGAAGATGCTCCGCACACGCAAGGAGTCGCTTTGATGCTGTCAAGGAAGGCACAGGAAGCATTGATTGGATGGGAAGCACATGGACCAAGGATAATAACAGCAACCTTCCGAACCAAGAAAAAGAAAATAAAGATGAACATAATACAGTGTTATGCACCCACCAACGACAGCAAAGAAGAAGAGAAAGAAACATTCTACAATAGACTACAAGCACTAATAGAAAAATTCCCAAATAGAGACCTGAACATCCTAATGGGAGACCTTAACGCCAAAATTGGAAAAGACAACAGTGGGTATGAGGAAACCATGGGACGCCACGGTATAGGAGAGAGAAATGAGAACGGAGAAAGACTAGCGGACTTCTGCGCAACAAACGAGCTTGTTATTGGTGGAAGCGAATTTCAACATAAAAACATTCACAAGATAACATGGGTATCCCCAGACAACAAAACGCAAAACCAAATAGACCACATATGCATTAGCAAAAAATTTAGAAAGTCTCTACAAGATGTACGAGCAAAAAGAGGAGCAGATGTAGCATCCGATCACCATCTGGTCTGTGCAAGACTTAAATTAAAGCTAAAGAAAGACTGGGAACAGCCAACTGCGAAGCGAACCAAATTCAATGTAGCACTTCTGGCAAATGATCAGAAAAGGGAAGAATTTAGTGCCACCTTGAGGAATAAGTTCCAAGTGCTAGAAGATCAAACAGAAGACCAAACAGAAGATGACCAAGTAGAACATATGTGGCAAAGTATAAAGACGTCTGTAACATCCACCTGCCTAGAAGTCTTAGGATCAGTGAAACAGAAACAAAAAGACTGGCTCTCAATAAACACACTGCAAAAAATAAAAGAGAGAAAAGAAATGAAAAATATAGTTAACAGCAGCCGCACCAGGGCTGAGAAAACGAAAGCGCAAGAGAGATATAAAGAAGTAAACCAAAAGGTAAAAAACAGCATTAAAAAAGATAAAAATGCCCACATAGATGGCCTAGCATCCAAAGCAGAAGAAGCAGCCAGGAAGGGCAACTTGAAAGAGCTCTACGACATAACAAGAAAACTGTCAGGGAGATACAAAAGGCCGGAGAGACCTGTCAAAGATAGAGAAGGGAGATCTATAACAGAAAAGAAAGAGCAACAAAAAAGATGGATGGAATACTTTAAGGAACTATTAAACAGGCCCCCACCCACAGACACGCCAGACATACAACCAGCAAATGAAGACCTACAAATAGAAGAAGGCGCACCAAATAAGGAAGAAATAGCCCTGGCCATCAAGCAGCTCAAACTAGGGAAATCACCGGGACCGGACAACATCACAGCAGAGATGATGAGAGCGGACATAAACACAATAGTCAACATGCTGCACCCTCTGTTTGAGAAGATATGGGAAGAAGAGAGAGTCCCAAAAGATTGGAAAGAAGGATACCTCATCAAGATCCCAAAGAAAGGGGATCTCAGCAACTGTGCAAATTACAGAGGAATTACACTGCTATCTGTACCAGGAAAGGTTTTTAACAGAATTATTTTGAACAGAATGAAAGACAAGGTCGACATGCAGCTACGAGATCAACAGGCCGGCTTCCGCCAAAACAGATCCTGCACAGATCAAATAGCAACACTGAGAATCATCGTAGAACAGTCCATCGAATGGAACTCCTCTCTATATATAAATTTTATAGACTATGAAAAGGCCTTTGATAGCCTGGACAGACAAACCTTGTGGAAACTTCTCCGACACTATGGAGTACCAGGGAAACTAGTGAGGATCATTCAGAGCTCTTATGAAGAAATGACATGCAGGGTGGTCCACGAAGGTAGACTCACAGACTCCTTTACAGTCGAAACAGGAGTCAGACAAGGATGCCTCTTGTCCCCTTTACTATTCATCCTTGCCATTGACTGGATAATGGAAAAATCCACAGACAAAAAGAGGAATGGGATACAGTGGACACTCTGGGAACAATTGAATGATTTAGACTTCGCGGACGACATTGCACTTCTGTCCCACAACCAGCAACAAATGCAGGAAAAGACAAAAGACGTAGCCACCTTTTCGGCACAGCTTGGCCTCAACATAAATAAAAGTAAAACAAAAATCATGAAGATAAATCCATCCAACCATGAGCATGTCCATCTGGCAGGAAAGGCACTGGAAGAAGTGGAGTCCTTCACATACCTAGGCAGCACCATAGACATAAATGGCGGATCCGATGCAGATGTAAGGGCTAGGATTGGAAAAGCTAGATCAGCATTTGTATTATTAAAGAAAATATGGGAGTCGAAGGAGTTGAAACTGCAGACCAAAGTCAAAATCTTTAATACAAATGTCAAAACAGTCCTCCTATATGGTGCAGAAACTTGGAAAACAACAGCGAGCCTTACGCAGAAAGTGCAGACATTCATAAACACATGCCTTCGAAAGATCCTGAAAATCAAATGGCCAAATACTATAAATAACAAAGAGTTACTAGAAAGGACACACCAGGTGCCTATTGATGAAGACATCATAAAAAAGAGGTGGAGATGGATAGGACATACGCTCCGAAAACCCCCAGGTAGCACCACCAGACAATGCCTAACATGGAACCCACAGGGAAAGAGAAAGAGAGGAAGGCCAAAAAATACATGGAGACGCGAGCTAGAGGCTGACATGCAAAATATGGGATACACCTGGAAGCAATTGGAGAGGAAAGCACAGGACCGAGAGGAGTGGAAAGTTCTTGTAGACGGCCTATGCCCCAGACGGGGTAGAAAGGCATAAGTAAGTAAGTAAGTACCTATACCATACTGTACAATATACCATACCGTACCATTTACAATACAGTAACATATGAAAAACCATATACCGTACCAATTACAATACCGTAACATTTACCATAGAGTACCATATACCATACTGTACAATTTACCATACCGTACCATTTACAATAC